>JASANB010002070.1:0-23614 GCA_030248155.1 Sabatieria punctata | reverse complement strand
TGCTCTGCTCGTTTTTTCTACTGATTTTAACCGGATTTCGTTGGAAGAAAGGGTTTTAACATTGACGGAGAAATCAAATCAGGTTTTTACTGCACAGATTAGCACTCCACATACTACAGTCTCACTGCTAGTACCAAACTATGAAAATCAAAATCATCAAAAATAAAGAGAACAAACATAGGGTAACAAACAGATACGGAAATAAGAACATGCAAAAACGACTTACAGTCTAGTCAGACTGGATAATAATGTCTGTCTGATCCAAAAAAAATTCGCTGAAGAATTCGGGAACCAACGTTTGAAAGCGAATTCACAGAGGTAGGACTCGAAAAGGTCATCAGATGTACCATGCATCGCACGGATTTTGTTCTTAACTGATGACCAAACACCCCTTCCACGGTTTGAGTGTGGATATTTGGGTCGTGAGGGTCCACAAAATTGTGCTGGTGGACTATGACTGAGTGTGTGTATAAACCACCATCGATGCCTAACTGGGGAATTCCGCCGTAAGCAGCCCTCCCATCACTCACTATGTGACTGCCCGGCAAAATCCACTGCTCTATCAACGGAAGCAATGTATTGGCATCACGCTGAGGTTGACCTGCTGCTTTTGGAAGATTAATCAAGAACAAGTTGCCTGGATCAACTGCCTGGAGCGTTTTCTTTAGTGTTTTTAGCTCTAAAACGCTATTTGGCAGCTTAAAATAGCGATTTTTAGCCTCCTTACTGAGAAAAACGTGCTAAAAACTCATTTCCAAACGTTTTGGAGCTTTTTGAAATTTTGGACCCCCTATGGGCGAAACCCCCCTCGACGCCCCACCAGACGGAAAACGCCCCTCCCCAGGGGTCGGCCGAGACCTGTTACATGTTCCGTTAAGAAACGAGCAGAACAGCCCGATTTTAAAAAATACCGTAACCCGGGATACGGTAGTTACAGTAATCGTTCCGGCAGGGTGTGCGATCGATTCAGCCCCTCTTCCAACGAAAACCCGTTTAAAATCGGTTAAGAAACGAGCAGAACAGCCCGATTTTAAAAATACCGTAATCCGGGATACTGTAGTTACAGTAATCGTTCCGAAAGGGTGTGGAATCGATTCAGCATGTCCGGAAACCCCTCTTCCGACGAAAACCGTTTAAAATCCGCTAATAAACAAGCGAAATAGACCGATTTTTGAAAATACCGTAACCCGGGATACGGTAGTTACAGTAACCCGTACTTACCATTTTTGTAGTCCATTGATGCTCAGGAAACGTTTCCACACCGAGGATACGGTACACGGGAACTGTACGATTTTAGGTAGGTAAACTGCAGGAATGCCACAAAGATACAAACACGAAGCACAATTCATTACAAACACAATACTCGAACAAGCTTAGTATGTACTAGCTAAATTAGCTATACACGCTATGTAATTGACGTTTGATCAGATTTTATTTCGTTTTGCACATTTCATAGAAACAATGCATCTTTTCTTTTCCAGAGTCGACCGACCGAAAGACCAATTTGTTGTCTGACCTGCACTTCTTTAGCCGCGATATTTGAGCGGCCATCTATACGGCAAGCTTCGGCCGAACCTACAAAAACAAAGCATAAACAAGATACAATCACAATCAGCAATGCATTTCTCCTAGGGTTAGTATCATTGTATGCAGAGGACACGCTCGACCTGGCAAGTCCGATTCAACATCATACAGTGCATGCAACCTTTCAAAAAACGTTTCATTTGTCAATGGTTTCAATGTCAGTCACTGTGCTGTCCATGAAAATACACCATTTTCTCTGTAGAACTCGGTATTTATTTATCGAGCCATTTCAATTGCAATGGTCACCTGAACATCTAAAACAACATTTTTTTTAGTTTCCGATAGGTTTCTCCCAGCTTTCCGATAGGCTTGAAACAACTTTCCGATAGGCTTGAAACAACTTTCCGATAGGCTTGAAACAGCTTTCCGATAGGCTTGAAACAGCTTTCCGATAGGCTTGAAACAGCTTTCCGATAAGTTCACTTATCGGAAAGCTATTTCCGATAGGTTGGTCAACTACGCCATATGGCGTTGGTCATTTGCAAAGGGTTAACCACCCCTCGGAAACGCGCTTTCAGCCAGTCACAAACTCAAAACTTGTTGTTTTAGATGTTCAGCTAACGCTTGCCATTGATATGATTCAAAATAACTTTCAGTCTATCTGTTTACTGCACTAAACCAAGACAAACTGAAAACAACCTATCAGAAAGCTGGACGAAACCTATCGGAAAGCTGGACTGAACCTATCGGAAAGCTGGACCGAACCTATCGGAAAGCTGGACCGAACCTATCGGAAAGCTGGACCGAACCTATCGGAAAGCTGGACCGAACCTATCGGAAAGCTGGACCGAACCTATCGGAAAGCTGGACCAAACCTATCGGAAAGCTGGACCGAACCTATCGGAAAGCTGGACCGAACCTATCGGAAAGCTGGACCGAACCTATCGGAAAGCTGGACCAAACCTATCGGAAAGCTGGACCGAACCTATCGGAAAGCTGGACCAAACCTATCGGAAAGCTGGACCAAACCTATCGGAAAGCTGGACCGAACCTATCGGAAAGCTGGACCGAACCTATCGGAAAGCTGGACCGAACCTATCGGAAAGCTGGACCAAACCTATCGGAAAGCTGGACCGAACCTATCGGAAAGCTGGACCGAACCTATCGGAAAGCTGGACCGAACCTATCGGAAAGCTGGACCGAACCTATCGGAAAGCTGGGCCGTGAACCTATCGGAAAGCCAGGAACTTTCCAATAGGTTCAAACCCCGGTCATTTGCAAAAGGTTAATGAGAGAGATAAAACTTGTTCGGAATCAGCGGACCCAAGTAAAGCAGACAAACTAACCGTTTGCTGAGGCTTCTGAAGATGCAGCGCGTTTTGCTGTGAAATATAAAGTTTGTCTGCTTTACTTCGGTCCGCTGATTCCGAACGAGTACTGTAATTTTAATATATTAATATTAAAATAAAACTATTATTAATAGTGCCATTTTAATAGTATTAAATTTATATTAATATTAAAATAGAGGGTCTACTATTATGTTAAATTAAATTAAAAATACAAAGAGGGGCTGAATATTAAAATTTATTTTTAATAGTATTTTAATAGCATTTTAATAGTTTGACCTTGTTTGACAATGAAGGAGTTACCTACAATACCAGAATTTAGATCAGAATTTTACCTCAGAAATGATAAATATTGAAGGTGTCTGACAGCCCTCTGAATCTGGAATCTTGGAAGCAGTGGAACCTTTCTCACTAATAGGCATGAATGACAAAAGGACCTGAATCTGCTCAATAACCTATGTACCAGTCTTTCCTTTGAAAATGTCTCTTTAACTATGCATCAATATTTTCTTTCAAATTTTATATGCCTAGCTTCTGTTCGCATGCCTTTTCCAATATCTTAACAGGTCATACGCCGAAGGAGGAGGGGGTTGGGGAGTCTGGCGCCGGCTGGGGGGCCTGAGCACAAATTTTGGGAGGGGGTTGGGCACTAAAAAACGCTCAAAAATCGCAATTTTTCGGGTAAATCGTCAAAAATGGCCAATTTGGGCTGCCATACAGCTAAAAAGTGCTGTTTTACAGGTGAGTTTGGAAATTTTTGTGTCTGAAATTGTAACAAATCGCAAAAATTTTCTCAAAAAATTACTTGCCAGAAAAGAAAAATCGGAGGGGGGTCGGAAAAATCGACTCGGGGTCTCCATCCTGACGTGGGGTTCTGGCCTAAGTCGAGTGGGGGTAGACCCCAGACCCCTCTGTTACATGTATGCTTAAAACCATGTTCAGACAAAGTCACTTTAAATAGAATTGTTATACATTTCCAGAGAAAAATGCTTCTAAGTTGGATCTCTGATTAAATTTTCTATGTACACTAGCAACTTCAAGCAAAAGCTGTTGTTTCACCAATTCGCTAAAGTGTGTCCAAAACGTTTTAAGTTCATTTTAGAATCTACTATTAAAATGCTATTAAAATACTGTTAAAATTGTTATTTAATAGTATTAATATTAAATCTAAATTAAAATTAACAGGGGACTATTATATTAATATTAAGAGCCATATTTTTTAAAAACGGGGCAGGTCCCCTTACAAGGGCTGAACATGAAATTTTCTGACCTATACTTTTTATGTGATGAATCAATAGGTCTTTAGTAGAAAACACCACCACTGTGGTATTTTTGCTCTGCGATACCGCTTGGGGTATTTATGGCCAAAAACGTGATTTTGGACATTTTCAACTGGTTCTCCAGTGCGCAATTGCCGATCGCGGTCATATCTTCAGCATAAATTAGTCTTACTATGACCACTGCACCCACAAAGTTTGAGGCTGATCGATTCAGGCCAGCGTGAATACCGTTGATTTTAGGGGTTATTTTAAAAAGTGAAAAATAATTTTTTTACGTCCCTCGCAGCTTTTGGCCATACTTTCAAGGTAGATAGAACACGTTGTCCTCTACACGTTGGTGTTTTCACTTTTTTTGGCATCTGCCCCGTTTTTGAGTTATTCATGTTTTAATTTTCCGAAAACAATTTTGCGGTATCTTTCAGAATCATTCACAATTCCGGGGTCCATGAAGCTAGAGCTACCCGCTGTGGAGCATTGGACGTAGAACCTGGTGGGCTATCCAACCATATACACGAAATCGATCTACGACCACTTATTCCAGAGTGGCACTAAGTCAAATTTTCGATCGAAAATGACGCAAGCTCCAACCAGGTTTTCTTCAGATTTTGACACCTGCTGCCGAACTAGTTAGTCAAATGGCGTAGATTCGGCCGTCAAATGATAGTTGAGATTCTTGTGATTCCGAAAATGACCATATTTTTGCTCTAGAGCGCCTTGTTCTCAGGATATGGGCATTTAAAAATATTTGCGAAGAAAATGACTGCACTTGTTATATCATCCCGGTCTGAAAGGTGACTCAAATCAATCATATGCAGGATACATAGCCGTGAAATCTGCATCACCTAATGCAGTTTTCAACACTAATTATAAAAATTACAGTGGTTTTACAATATGACCAGTCCTGAGCGACTTGTTTTCTATTGGTGCCCTGGCATTCACATCGTTAGTGATTTATGAAACCGAAGCATCAAGTGCTTCCTATTAGGTGCATTTCTCTTCACTGATTCTGAATATGATCGCGCTGGCCTGAATCGATCAGCCCTAAACTTTGTGGGTGCAGTGGTCATAGTAAGACTAATTTATGCTGAAGATATGACCGCGATCGGCAATTGCGCACTGGAGAACCAGTTGAAAATGTCCAAAATCACGTTTTTGGCCATAAATACCGCAAGCGGTATCGCAGAGCAAAAATACCGCAGTGGTGGTGTTTTCTACTAAAGACGTATTGATTCATAACATAAAAAGTACAGGTCAGAAAATTCCATGTTCCGCCGCCGTCGAAACACGAGTTTCGATTGTTTGTGTTTGGCGCCATTCAGGCGCGCAGTCTAATTCGCTCTGAGAGTGGTGCTGGTTGTTGTTAATCTGTGCGACGTAAAGCGAGGAGTGGAGAGTTGCTAATAAAAGGAGTCCTTGAGGTCAGTCGGTTGTTGACCACAAGTTGCACCGTAGATCGCGGAGCCCGGCTAATAGAAAGTAAGCTGCGGTTGAGAATCGAACCACTTTATTTACGTAGATCTTTTCCGATCACGTTGAGTACTGCCAACAACATCTAGTTTGTCGCTACACCTGCCCTGGTCTTATAAAAAATGACTCTTAAATTAAAATTTAAACCGGCTAGTTCTAGTATATTAGTATTAAATTAAAATAAAATTTCACTATTAAAATTAGTGTTCCGACGATATCAAAATTCGTCGATATTCGATATCCATATCGATATTTTCAGCTCAATATGGATAACGATATCGATATCGATATTTATAGTTAAGCAAGAAAATCTGAAAATTTGAAAGAGCAAACTGCTCTCCCTGCATCAGTCAAGTACTGATGCAATCAGCGATCTGACAACAATTAAGCAGAGAATGGCAGAAAAGGTAGTGGCCCTTGTGAAGCCCTCATACATGTAGCTGGGTTTTCGGCTGGGGGGGGGGGAATTTTTCTGATCCAAAATAGGGTTTCAGGGCTATGCCCAAAGGGGGTTTCAGCGACCTTTTTTGGTGTCCAAAAGTGGGTTTCAGCGACCTTTTTTGGGCTCAAAACAGGGTTTTGAGGACTAAAAATGGGGTAAAAATCCTGTGAAGTGCAAAAATACCGTTTAAAACCCTATCTTTGCTTTAAAACGTGGAAAAAACCTTATTTTTTATTTAAAATGTGCAAAAAAAGCTAATTTTGCTTTAAAACGTCTAAAAAACCCATTTTGTTAAACATAATACGTACAGTTAAAATGCATTTCTGGAACCTTCTTTAGAGATATTTAAACCCAAATTAGGGTTCCGGAACCCTATTTTGGGCCTCCAGAAACCCAAATTAGGGTTCCAGAACCCTATTTAGGGTTTCAGTAACCAAAATTAGGGTTCCGGAACCCTATCTGAAACCCTAAATAGGGTTCCGGAACCCTATTTAGGGTTTCAGTAATCCAAATTAGGGTTCCGGAACCCTATTTAGGGTTTCAGTAATCCAAATTAGGGTTCTGGAACCCTATTTAGGGTTTCAGTAACCGAAATTAGGGTTTTAGTAACCCAAATTAGGGTTCCGGAACCCTATTTTGAGTTTCAGAAACCCAAATTAGGGTTCCAGAACGCTATTTAGGGTTTCAGTAACCCTAACCAGGGCTTTTGGAACCCTGTTTGCAGGTTTGGAAACCCAAAATAAGTTGTTGACCACAAGTTGCACCGTAGATCGCGGAGCCCGGCTAATAGAAAGTAAGCTGCGGTTGAGAATCGAACCACTTTATTTATGTAGATCTTTTCCGATCACGTTGAGTACTGCCAACAACATCTAGTTTGTCGCTACATGGTGCCTACGGACGAACCGCAGTAAAGATGCCGGCAGCCACTCGCACTCGCAATGGTCAGCAAAAGAAGGCGACCGAGAACGATCTGCAACAGTAAGCTACTTTGCCGTTCTCTTTATTAGTCGTAGTTTAGCCAGATGTCAGAGCAAGCTAGTGGGGGCGTCCCTGAGTCTAGCGCAGTTTACACACGATCACGTCGTCAAGCTTTAGAGCAGCAATGTCAGTCGCTCTCTAAGACTCTGGAACAAACGCTGTCAGTTGTCAAAAAGTTAGTCTCGAATGCCACTTCTGGTGGTGATGTGACCTCTCTGAGTTCGCAGTATTTAGATTTGAAAAAGACGCTTGACAGTGCTAGTAACAGTTTCACGAGTCTGCAAGTTGACATCAAACCAATGATAGCTGGTTCTGCTATGGAGGAACAGGATTTTGACAAATTTCAAAAAACGATCGAAAAGCAGTTAGAATTTGGGTTTGAGCAACTTGCCATTTTGAAGCGCTATGTCGATGCGGCCCCTGGGCCTGCATCAGCTAGCACAGCAGAGGCTAGTAGTTTGGTCCCGCATGGAGCTGAGAACTCCTTTTTTGCACTGGTTTCTATGCTGCAAAAGCAGTTAGTGCAAGCGGAAGACCGGCATGCGCAAAACCAGAGAGAAATGGAGAGGAGACATTAAGAACAGATGCTCCTCCTCCGGGAATCCTACCAGACTGCATTGCGAAGTGCTGACGACCGTGTGAATAATGCGTTGGAGAAATTTGAGCGCGCCACTCTCCAACAGTCAGAAAAACAGGCAGAGAATCTTAGACAGTATTCTGAGGCGGTGCACGAGCTAGCGAATCGACAGATTCAAGTTCTTTTTCCAGAACAAGGTGCCCAAAGGGGTCTGCCAAATTTTCAGTTTAGAGCGCCTGCTCAGAATACTGTACGTTTGCCAAAGTTGGAACTGAAGCCCTTTGATGGGGATGTATTCCAATGGAAGGAATTTTGGCAATCCTATGAGCAAACTGTGCACAATAATGTCCAACTTATGCGTTCCCAAAAGTTTTCGTACTTGAAGTCACTTTTGTCTGGTACAGCAGCAGGCATTGTCTCCGGTTTGCCTGTCACGGACCAAGGCTACATAGAGGCGGTTGATCTGCTGCAACGACATTTTGGCAATGAGTCTGATTTAGTCACTGCCCACTACGCAGCCTTGGACAGGATTCAACCGTTTGAAGACACTTTAGATGGCTTGCAGCAATTTCAGTTAGAGTTAGAAAAACGTGTGAGGAGTCTGGTTCAGCTAGGACAGGCAGTCGAAGGCGAACGTCATTTGACAGATAATTTGATCGGAAAACTGCCTGACCGCCTTAAAAAGGATTTTATAAAAGATTTAGAAGGCAATCCAAACCGTATGGGTTACTTGCGCCAGTTTCTGCAGGACCAGCTTCAAACCGCTCGCTTTATGTTCCAGTTTGCGACCGAAACTAAAACTGTTGCCAAGCCTAGCACCACAAAAAGTACCTCTGTGACTTCAACTACACACGCGTTAGTGGCTAAGACCGGTCCGAAGTGTGCGTTTTGCAAAAAAGAGCACTACTCGGATCAGTGCACTGTTTATGCTGACTCTACAAGTCGACAGGAATTCGCCAAAAACAATAAGATGTGCTTTCGTTGTCTTTGAGCGAACCATGTTACCAAAAACTGCACTGTGGCAAAACGCAAATGTTATCACTGCCAAGGTCTTAGTCATAACCGTGCACTGTGCAATGCTAAGTTTGGTCAGAAGTCAGTTGAGAGCAAGTCTAAACCAGCAGAAACTCGTTCTTGAGGTAGCACTCGAACTTTGGAAGCTGCTATAGACGCCAATTCGGCAAACTCAACTGAAGCTAGTCCTTCGATTTCTCTTTTGAGCCCTGCTCAAGTGCCTGTTCTGACTGTGTCGGAGCCACAAAAGCATGTTTTGCTTTTGACTGCTGTTGCTTCGATATATAATATCGATACAAAAAAGCAAGTGCGTGCGTGTCTCCTTTTGGACTCAGGGAGCCAAAAAACCTTTTTGCGCACTGAATTGAAAACTCAGTTAGCTTTGGCCCCAATCGGACGGGACGACTTTTCGGTGGCGGGTTTTGCACAAAGCGTTCGCAATTGTAGCTCTGAAAAGGTGCGATTTGGTCTTGTGCTAAAAGATGGCTCTAGCTTGCCTATAGTAGCGACGCTGTGCTCTCAGATAACCCACCCGATTGTTCGCCATCCCTTCAGCTCTGACATCCGGGCTAATTCGCAACACTATGACCTAGCCGAGACTTTGAACGAGTGCACTGAACAGGTGGACATAGATATCCTAGTCGGCGGTGACTATTTTTTCCAGTTAGTCAAAATGAAGCCTTTGCTTCGGATTTGCCGCTCGCTTTTTCTTTTGGATACTGCGCTGGGGTTTGTGCCCGCTGGCACAATTGAGCTTGGTCCTCAAACAGCTCAGTCAGCCTGTTCTTTGTTGGTCGGTTCGCGTGGCCTTTCGCCTAAATCCGGCGAAGCCGACCTAGAGCGACTCTGGAGCTTAGAAGCTCTGGGAATACGAGAACCCGATTACAAGCCCGAAAATGAACTGGTTCAGGAAAAATTCAACGAAACCATTCTTTTTGATTCTGAGGAAGGGCGGTATCAGGTCTCGTACCCCTTTAAGTCAAACGACATGTACCTGCCAGACAACTATTTTGTTGCTCTGAATCGACTTCGTAACTTGCTACTTCGCCTCCAGAATAACCCTGAACTTTTGCGACAGTATGCGGCCATTTTTGAGCAGTATTTACAGTTGGGAATTCTGGAGGAAGTACAAGTCGATTTGGCAAGTCCTGGTGGTGTCGGTGTGCACTATGTGCCACACCACTGCGTCGTTAAACCAAGCAGCATGACGACCAAATTTCGAGTCGTGTATGACGCAAGCTGTAAGGCGTCAAAGGACGCTTATAGCCTCAATGACACACTCTATTGTGGTCCCGTGCAGTGTGGTGCAGATTGAAAATTTGAAACTAGGTAAAGTAACACTAGGTAAAGTTGTCACCTAAAAACTAGGTAAAGTAATACTAGGTAAAGTTCTCAGCTAAGAAACTAGGTAAAGTAATACTAGGTAAAAACCCAGAAAAACTAGGTAATACTAGGTAAACCTAAAACGCTCGAAATCAAGTAAAAAAATATTTTTGGTTCACTAGAACAATGATGAAGTTGGGTGAAGTTAAAATTTACGAAATTTTACACATTTCAAGTAAATATTTGTATTTTATTGATCAAATAAGTCAGAAATTCATTCTCTGGGCCACTGTAATTGTGGGAAAGCCGGAAATTTGAAGGTTTTCTGACTGAAAAAGCCACGTAAAACTGAAAATAGCAAACTAGGTAAACTTGTCCTACCTAGAAGTACCTAGTTATGTGGATTTATAACTAGGTAAAGTAAAACTGGGTAAAATAGAGTAACCACCAACTAGGTAAAGTAAATCTAGGTACTTTTACTGTATATTAACTAGGTAATACTAGGTATACCTAGTTACCTAGTTACCTAGAAAAAAAGTGCACTACACTGGTCCCGTGTGCGTAGAAGATTTGCCTGGATTGCTTATTCGATTTCAGCTGTGGCGTATCGGCATCCTCAGTGATATCGAAAAGGCGTTTCTGCAAATTTCAGTTAACCCAAAGCAGCGTGACTTTGTGCGGATTCTTTGGATTAAGAATTTAGAAAATCCTAGCCCTGAACGCAAAAATTTGCGAGTTTTCCGGTTCCGCTGCGTGAGCTTTGGGTTAGTCTGCAGTCCATTTCTTCTCAGCGCCACTGTTAAACACCACATGAAACGTGCCGATTTGTCATGCGAGGTATCGAGATTAGTTGCAGACAACATTTATGTTGACAATGTTGTCGTGTCACTTCAGACGCCAGAGCAGGCTCTCAAATTTTATCAGACTTCTAAACGCTTGTTCACTCTTGCAGGCATGAACCTGCGGGAGTGGACTTCTAACTCTGTCGATTTTTTTGTCGAAAATTGCGTCAGAAGACAAAGCTGAGGGCGATGTTGTCAAACTGCTTGGCATGCACTGGCGGCTCAACGATGACACTTTAGAAATCGCGCCTTTTGCGGTTAATCTCGATTTGCCTCTAACCAAGCGTCGATTTCTATCGATAATTTCGTCTGTCTTTGACCCTCTGGGTCTTGTCAACCCACTTTTGACCGCTTCTAAATTGCTGTTACAGGCAATGTGGGTGGAAAAGATAGACTGGGATTCCCACCTCCCTCCCGAAATTGCGACTGCAGCCCAAAAGGCGCTTGCTTTTTTTGACCAGCTCCGTTCGCTAAAAATTCCTAGAATCACAGGGCCTTTCGATTCGGGCTTAGAGGCGCAATTACACTGCTTTACAGATGCGTCCATACGGTCTTATTCTGCAGTGGTGTATTTGCGAGTGGGTCAAGGTGCAAATTGCGTCTCAGCTTTGACTTTCTCTAAAAACCGAATTGCCCCTCTGAAGCGCCTGACTTTGCCGCGCTTGGTATTAATGGGGGTTGTGTTGGGAATTCGAGCTCTCAAATTTGTGTCTCAGCAGCTGCATAGATGTGTTGCCCATCTTTTTCTGTGGTGCGACAGTGAGTGTGTGCTCAGTTGGATTCATAGCGATCGGATTTTACCGCGTTGGATTCAGAACCGGGTGGATGAAATTTTGACTTTTTCATCTGTCCACTTTCGATCGGTACCGGGTAAAGCCAACCCAGCCGATATTCCAACCAAACCTGAAAACTACCCCACTTTGAAAGAAAACTCTTTGTGGTGGTTTGGTCCGCCTTGGTTAGTCCAGTCTGAATCCTCGTGGCCAGAAAACCGTCGCTTTAGCCAACCTTTGTCTGAGTTGCCGGAAGAAGTGCAGGCGAGCGAGTCTCCTGTCCTAGTGCAGGTGGTCTCTGCGGCAGTCGTCGATGTGATCGATGTTAAACGGTTTTCCAGTGCCGTTTTGCATTTTCGAGTTACAGCTTGGGTTTTCAGGGCTGCTAAATCATTTTTGCATTTAAAGGATCGGCCCAAATTACGTCGGTCACGTCGGCGGCAGGCTGCTAATACCAAACCAAGTCTCCTGCTTTGTACTGAGATAGTGGAAGCTCGCAATTTATGGGTTCGAAATGTCCAACGTGTCGCCTATGCGCCTGAAATTTGTGCACTTTCTTCTGCTAAAACCACTGGACTGGTGCGCCAGTTAGGTCTCGTTTTGGATGAACAAAGGCTTTTGCGTTGTCAGGGTCGCTTTGCTTATTCTGATTTGCCATGCGATGCCAAACAACCGATTTTGCTACCAAAAGATGAGCCCTTTACTGAACTGCTTGTTCGCACTGCACACCAAAAACTTTTTCATGCTGGTCCCAATTTGACATTGGCTCAGCTAAGGCAACAGTTCTGGATTCCACACGGCAGAAGTGTTGTGAAGCGTGTTTTGAAGGACTGCCCACGATGCCAACGACAGGCTGGTGGTCCATTTCCTATGCCTCGGTATCCTCCTTTGCCTAAGTGCAGAGTCTCACGCCAACCACCGTTCCAAACCGTGGGTGTCGATTTTCTTGGCCCGCTTTTTGTCAAAACGACCGTAAACAGCTCTAAAGTGTGGCTCTGTTTTTGGACATG
Source organism: Sabatieria punctata (assembly GCA_030248155.1). Lineage (NCBI taxonomy): Eukaryota > Metazoa > Nematoda > Chromadorea > Araeolaimida > Comesomatidae > Sabatieria > Sabatieria punctata. The sequence goes on along the minus strand of JASANB010002070.1, from coordinate 11,038 downwards.
TGCTGTGACGCGTGCCTTGCATATCGAAATCGTGCTTGACTGTTCTACCGAAGAATTTCTCGCTGCCTTCAGACGTTTTGTTGGCCGGCGGGGGGTCCCAAAGTTAATTTTGTCTGATAACGCCACACAGTTTAAGAGGGCAGACGCTTCCTTGTATTTTTTGTGGCACGGTTCTAGTCTGCAGAAAACCGAAGTGCAGCAATTTCTGTCTGACCAGGGTATTGAATGGAGGTTTATTCCGGCACTTTCCCCCTGGATGGGGGGATTTTACGAGCGGCTTGTCTCTTCTATCAAAACGGCGCTAAAACGTGTAATTGGTGGGCATTTAATCTCTCTCCATGAATTGCAGACTCTAGCGGTAGAGGTTGAAGGAATCTTGAATTCTCGTCCGTTGTTTTCGCCAGACAGTTCATTAGATGTGATTCTGACTCCCTGTCACCTGCTGGGCGCTCAACCGGACCGGCTACCGTATTTAGCTGTTGATTCCGACCCCGATTTTGTGCCTGCTAGTGACACGAAGCGCTCGCAGCGATTTCTGGAGTACTGGCGTTCTATGCAAAAAGTGCTAAATTTTTTCTGGCAAATCTGGAAGACCAGATATTTGGCTGCTTTGAGAGAGACACATGCGCGAAATCTTGCTAAAAAGCAACGCGGCGCTAGTCACCTCTCGCCTAATGTCGGTTCAGTTGTCTTGCTGAAAGACAGCTCACCTCGTTCCTCTTGGAAATTGGGCAAAATTGTACGGCTAGTAACCAGTGCTGATGGGGTATGTAGGTCTGCCTATATACGGATCCCTTCTGGTAGAACTTTGCTTCGTGCAGTCAAGCTTTTGGTCCCACTGGAAGGGCCAGTTGATGACTAATTTGGCGTTTTTCTTCTGTTTTAGTCAAGCAGGTGACGATTGGTCGTAAGAAGGGCGGTGGAGGTCGGCAAGGCAACAAGAATAAGAACTAGCTACTGTTGTTCCGTATTTTAACTGCATTCCTGTCTATTCTGCTTTATTTGTGTTCTGTTCAACTACTGATTTATTTGTTTCCAGCTGACTTTGGTTACTGCTGTAATTTCGATGCTCGTATTTGGCTTCCGTGGCTTTTCTGACTTTCCTTCGCCCGGAGTGTCGAAACACGAGTTTCGATTGTTTGTGTTTGGCGCCATTCAGGCGCGCAGTCTAATTCGCTCTGAGAGTGGTGCTGGTTGTTGTTAATCTGTGCGACGTAAAGCGAGGAGTGGAGAGTTGCTAATAAAAGGAGTCCTTGAGGTCAGTCGGTTGTTGACCACAAGTTGCACCGTAGATCGCGGAGCCCGGCTAATAGAAAGTAAGCTGCGGTTGAGAATCGAACCACTTTATTTACGTAGATCTTTTCCGATCACGTTGAGTACTGCCAGCAACATCTAGTTTGTCGCTACACCTGCCCTGGTCTTATAAAAAATGACTCTTAAATTAAAATTTAAACCGGCTAGTTCTAGTATATTAGTATTAAATTAAAATAAAATTTCACTATTAAAATTAGTGTTCCGACGATATCAAAATTCGTCGATATTCGATATCCATATCGATATTTTCAGCTCAATATGGATAACGATATCGATATCGATATTTATAGTTAAGCAAGAAAATCTGAAAATTTGAAAGAGCAAACTGCTCTCCCTGCATCAGTCAAGTACTGATGCAATCAGCGATCTGACAACAATTAAGCAGAGAATGGCAGAAAAGGTAGTGGCCCTTGTGAAGCCCTCATACATGTAGCTGGGTTTTCGGCTGGGGGGGGGGAATTTTTCTGATCCAAAATAGGGTTTCAGGGCTATGCCCAAAGGGGGTTTCAGCGACCTTTTTTGGTGTCCAAAAGTGGGTTTCAGCGACCTTTTTTGGGCTCAAAACAGGGTTTTGAGGACTAAAAATGGGGTAAAAATCCTGTGAAGTGCAAAAATACCGTTTAAAACCCTATCTTTGCTTTAAAACGTGGAAAAAACCTTATTTTTTATTTAAAATGTGCAAAAAAAGCTAATTTTGCTTTAAAACGTCTAAAAAACCCATTTTGTTCAACATAATACGTACAGTTAAAATGCATTTCTGGAACCTTCTTTAGAGATATTTAAACCCAAATTAGGGTTCCGGAACCCTATTTTGGGCCTCCAGAAACCCAAATTAGGGTTCCAGAACCCTATTTAGGGTTTCAGTAACCAAAATTAGGGTTCCGGAACCCTATCTGAAACCCTAAATAGGGTTCCGGAACCCTATTTAGGGTTTCAGTAATCCAAATTAGGGTTCCGGAACCCTATTTAGGGTTTCAGTAATCCAAATTAGGGTTCTGGAACCCTATTTAGGGTTTCAGTAACCGAAATTAGGGTTTTAGTAACCCAAATTAGGGTTCCGGAACCCTATTTTGAGTTTCAGAAACCCAAATTAGGGTTCCAGAACGCTATTTAGGGTTTCAGTAACCCTAACCAGGGCTTTTGGAACCCTGTTTGCAGGTTTGGAAACCCAAAATAGGGTTTCAAAAAATCCCCCCCAGAATCCGGCTGGGGGGGAATTTTCTCCGAAAATCGGGCCTGGGCGAAATACCCCCCTATTCCCCCCCAACTACATGTATGAAGTTAAATGACTAGTAACAAGTTCCTGTTTCAGGTGATCGGTTCGGTTTTATACAGCAAAATTAGCTTCGAAGTACAATAGGTAGCTGTTACGTGTTGCCGAATGGAAATAAGTTAAATGTGAAATAAGTTAAATTTTGGGAAAAGCGCCGCCTAGCAAATAAATAGCTAGTTTATTTCGGATTGAGGGAGTGAGAAATTTGCTAGGAATTTGCTAGCAATTTACTAGGGACTTACTAGGCTCAGACATATTCATCCCTTGACCCTATCTTTCCCCGCTTGGCCTGGGACCTGATGTGCTGCCAGAATATACTTTATACGCAAGGTTGGTTACCCTACGCATATAGGTAAAGTTGGGCTATAGCCAAGTATACACAAAAGTCAGTCTCTAGGCTAGGCTGAGAGTAGATTCGCCAAATAGAAAACTACTGAATGTGTTCATGTTAGTAGGGATAAAGTTAGAAAAAATTCTTGCCTGTGCTTCTCTTCCTGCTGTTGCTTGTTCAGCTCATTGAAAGTGAGATACAATGTACAGTTTTGATTTTAAATGGTACCGGAGTCTTCCAATTATAAGACAAATAGGAAAATACCTAAATGGGTCATTTTTCACGCTCTTTAAAACCATTATCTTATAATAACTGTGGTGGTCTTATAATCGGAAAATCTTGCAGGCATAATTTGGTTGAGTGCAAAATGTGTAGCAAATTCTAGCAAATTGCTAGCAAATCGATAGCAAATTTCTAGCAAATAACAAGTTAATAACAAATTAAATTTGAAATTCCGGTGTCTAGCAAGTAAATAGCTAGTAGATAAAATTTCCGACAGTTACAAGCAAGTTAATAGCAAGTTAATTATAAAATTAATTAACTGGGAAACAGTACTCAAAAGGTAGTCAAAGTAGTCAAACCGGTGGCCATGGTAGTCAAACGATTTGACTACAATACTGTATAGTCAAATTTTACTACTCTGGTATTGTGCTCAAACAAGTGGTAGTCATAGTCATAGTCAAACGGAAATTTTGGTATTGTAACAACACTACTGTGAGCTCACAACTTCTAATATCAGCAGGCGACATAATGTCACCCCCCTGAGGGTACTGTTATTTTACTATAGTATAGTAAAACAAAAAAATAGTAATACTAGTGGTATTTTACTAGTTGTAAAATAATAGTAAAAAGTAAAATTATGAGGCAATAGTACAGTAAAAATTAAATTTAATTACCAAACGGGGTCAATAGTAAAATAGAAATTTTACTACCATTTTACTAGTTTTTGGTTAACTTCAGCCAAAATCTTGATCAATTTTGCACTAAAAGATGTGTGGGTGCAACTTCGTTTTGGCACCAATATCGGTCAGTTATAAGATCTTGGCATCATTGACGCAAAATTGCACCTTGCGTCTAGTAAAATTATTAGTAAAACAAGTAAAACAAAAATAAATTAAATTGGAGCTGCTTGGTAGTAAAATAAAAATTAAAAACGCTATTTTTCGCGATTTTTGCAAACTTTGACCGGCCATATCTCCGGATCGGTTTGGCCTAGAGTCTAGGGCTTGGGCCTAAAATCGGGCTTGGGGGGTTAAACCCCCCAAAACCCCCCAACTACATGTATGCGTAATAGAATGTGTTTCTGTATGCCCCAAAAATGCAAAATTACAAAGAAAATATTGTGATCAAAGGGAATTTTCGGTACAAATTTTCACTAAGCTGGACAAAAAATACCGATTCCCAAATACCTGGATATTCCCAAAATAATCGGTATACCCGGTATGGGTATTAATTAAAATACCTGGAATCGGCAGGTATTTATTGGGTAGGTATTCCCAAAAGTACCCATTTTTCGGTATGGGTTCGGTATACCCAATCGACAGTAGCCTAGACACGTCATGAAAGCATCATTGGAAACGCCAAGGACTCTAGAATCGAATTCTGCAGTCATCTCATTTTCATCGCAATTAGGAAAAAAGCTCATTTTTTGACGATGCGCAAATTTTTGTTCAGAGTGAACGTAGCGCAGATTAGCATTAACCGCAGACCGCGTCTCGACCTTGTCTACAGCTTTGGTTTGAGGCTCAAGTCGCTCCGAGGCCTCCCAAAAAAGTTATTCACAAAAAACCGCCAGGTCGCCTTATTTTTGAACAGACTTTAGTTTTGAAGAAATTAGTGATGTAAAAAATTAATTTAATTGTAATTGAAATTCGCATAATTGGCCCGTTTTTAATTTCAATTCAATTAATTTAATTTAATTGAAATTCAAAAGTTGGGCCATAATTTAATTGTAATTTAATTGAAATTCGCCTGGAATTTCAATTATATTTTCAATTATTTGCTGGGGTGAATGTAAGGAAATGCGTAAGTATTAATGACGACGGCGCTGATGACTTCAAACAAAAACCTATTTAAGGTTTGCCACCTCTTTATACTGACCTCACTTTGTTTGGTAATATTTTATGCTCTGCTTTTTATTTCTTAGTTCATAAATCAGTCAGGCACTTAACGCCGTTTATGGTACCAGTACCTAGGGTAGTGGTACCATATATGGTACCGTACAGTATACGTATGGTACCACCACAGGCCTCCAAACGTGGGGGTACAATATATGGTGCCGGTACCATATCTAGTACCACCACCACCACCACAGTCGCCGAACGTGGGGGCACCATATATGGTACCGGTACCTAGGGTAGTGGTACCATATGTGGTACCGTACCGTGTATGTATGGTACCACCACGGTCCCCAAACTTGGGGCACCATACAATTGTATATGGTACCGGTACCATATATGGTACCACCGGCACCTTACAATGGTGTCGGTACCATAAACGGTGTTAAGTGCCTGACTGTAAAAGTCACAACAGTGATTTGTTGGTGTATGGTGGGGTTTTGGCGAAGGTACCTAGGAAGTGATGTTGCTCAAAAATGCTGAAAACCTTTACATTAAGTACTGAAAATAATGAAATATCTGTAAATTTACCCCCAGAATGTCATTTTATGCGGTTTTAAAGGTTAAAATTTTCTTGCCTGTTTGAATAACAGGCTAACCAGGTGTCTGTAAGCTTTTACATGGACATTTTTCGAAGTCCTGGGTCACTGTTACTGTCTTTTAACAGGAAAACACAACAATTTTCAAAAAATTGAAAAAATAATTGAAAAAAAAATTGCATAATTGAAATTTTCCGAGGTTCCATAATTTAATTGAAAATATAATTGTAATTGAAAATAATGGAAAACTATTTCAATTAATTTAATTTAATTTAATTGAAATTAAAAATGGAGCCCATAATTTAATTGTAATTGAATTGAAATTCAAATTCCATAATTTTACATCACTAGAAGAAATTCTATGAGCACAGGGTTGTATATTTTTCCGAAAAAAACCTCGGCCTGTTTTTTTCCAGTTTTTTTTCGGTTTTTTTTCCGTTTTTTTCCGAAATCGCGGAAAAAACTCCAGCTCAAGTTCTGAGTACCCTAGCCTGGTTTTATGATTCCTAGCGCTTTCTAGCGCCTTCCTTAGTTTTTTCAGAACAGAAATACCCGTCTTACATAGATATAAATCACGAAACAGGCATGAAAAAGTGCGTGATAGACCCCATCAATAAACGCTATATGTAAATTTTCTTACAGCAGTTGGCCTTTTTGTTTAAAATTGCCAAATTTGGTCTTTTCTGTTGTTTTTCTAAGAGTTTTGAGTTAGTCTGGCCTATTATACATCGCAAAAGTTCATTTTTAACTGATAAATGAAATAAGTTAGCTATTTTTAGCTTGAGTTTTTTTCCACGATTTATGTTTTTTTCCGACCCTTAGGAAAAAACCGGTTTTTTTTTTCGAAAAAAAAAACGGAAAAAACACCGGAAAAGACACACTCCACATCCCTGTATGAGCAGATAGTGCTCTCAGTGCTTCCTGACTATCAGAGAATATGGATATCTCTGAGCCTTGAAAACTTCGAACTGCATTACTGCAGACACATGCCAGAATAGCATAAATGTCTGCATGGAGTACCCTCACAAACCCTTTAAATGCCAGAGTAACTCAAAGCTATCCAATGTTTGTAGCAGCCGACATTGAGAGAATTGATTTTCCTAGCATTTCTGACTATAAATCTACCAAAAAAATTGCATTTTCAGTACAATACACACACAAATATACACAAAATAGACATGGATGGACATTTGAAGGTAATTGTGAATACACATACCCATACACAAACGGAAAATCCAATACCAAACAACAGTAGCCACACGTCAGCTAATTTAACTATGTAAGAGGCCGGCATTGGGCTACTTTTATGAAGAGTCCAAAGGTCAGTTACTTTAACTATGTATTTCATGGGCAAAATTTGTGAATCCAGGTCTCTCTTGCGGTGCTGTTGTGCTCATATTTCTGGTCCCCTACAAAAGTGAAATTACTTTATGGCATCGGTAGTCGGCGCGTACGCGCTTGTGTGTACTCCTTAAGGAATCCCAATTTTCTAATTAAGTTGATGATCTTGCTGGAAACGTTCAATGAGCACCAATTGACTATAAAAAGGGTAAGTATGGGTTACTGCAACTACTGTAACACAGGTTACGGTATTCTATAAGATCGAACTGTTTCGCTTCTTTCACAAATGATTTTAACTGGATTTTAGAGTTAAACCTAAAGCCTGAACCTGCGCCTACACATGAACCTAAGCTTAACCCTTTGCAATGTACCTAATCCTATAGGAGTAGTTGGTGTGTTCCCGACAACGAGATTCCCGACAGCCCAAAATCGCAATTTCGGGTTCCCAACAGGCAAGATTTTTGGTTGTCGGAAAGTTGATTTTTTCTCATTGAGCGGTTTGCAAGTTTCTATGTTGGAAACGGTTATCAGCACCTATTATTGGCTGGCAAAAAGAAATAGTAGAAGGGACGGGTAAGGTACCTCCGGCTGAGCCGTTTAGAAAATACAAAAATACGGCCAAAATATGGTCCAAAAACGGTTTTCGCAACTTCAAGTGCAAATTTTTTTTGTGTTCGGTTATTGATGGTAGGAAGTGATGTTTTTATATGAAACACAGTATGAGCTATCGAAAAAAATACATTTTGAACCCATAATTCAGCCATTGAAGAGCATTTTTTCATAACAACTGAATTCGTCATTTTTCGTGATATGTAGCCGCCTGTATGTACATGCTTGTGTAGTACGTACATGCTGTCTTGTGTATTGGCCGTCTAGTCTAGATTTATCGATTGGCTCGACCGGCCGTCTGTCACGTTGGCCGCGCCCTAGTCTGTAGCTTTGTGTGTAACACAGGGCCAGATGCAAGGCAGTGCTGTGTTTAAATTCTATCACTTTCTCTCCCTGGGCACCTGCCTTGCGGCTGGCTCTTGTTTGCTCTCTTGCAGAGTGTGTCTTGTTGGCCAGTATTTTAGTGTTTGTTGGCATTTGATGGTTCATTTGTGCCTTGGCATGAACAACCTTGTTCTTGGGCATCACTACACCGCGACAAGCAGAGCAATAGGAACAATGACAAAGGACCACCCGGCCACAACCAGAACTACTTGAGGGAGCTACGCCTGCTGATACAACAGTGCAGCTTTCCAGTTGCTGAGGGTGTCATCACGGAAGGAGACCTGACCGAATACCTGTTGGCCATTCAGTTGGTCAAAGGGCTGAGTTGCCGCGATAATCAGGAAAAGTTGCTGACCAAAAAGGATGTCAACCTGGAGAGGTTCGCGGAAATCGCACAAGCAGATGAGATGGCGCGCCAGGATGCTGCCAAACTGACAGGAAGTCGACCTGCGCAGATCGGTGCGGCCAGTCAGGGACGGAATCAGCGCAGAGGATGGAAGGGACAGAGAGAAGGCCAAGGATGCCACGATCAGCCTGCCGCCGCACCCAAAAAGGATTCCAACCCACCTCCAGGGAGAAAGTCAAATGCAGCAGATGCCTGCACAGCTTGTGGCAGACATGGCCACAGAGCTAACGCCGAATCGTGCCAAGCGAAGGGACAGGAGTGCCACAAGTGCAAAAAAGTGGGACACTTTGCAAAGGTGTGCTGATCAGGATGATCCAGCAACAAGAATCGGGCCATTCAAGTGAGGGATATCGCCAAAAGAGGAGATGCCTCGATTAGAAGTCTACAACAACCAGTACACTGTCAGGTGCTAATTACACCAGACAAGGAGGACCAGCAGGGTCGCGTGCTGAGGATGTTGGTGGACACCGGCTCAGATGTTACTGGAATCACAGAATCCGAGTGGCGTAAGTGCTTTGGACAAACTGCTGTCAAGCCTGGCAGACGACTCGCAAATTTTGTGAACTCTACAATCGCTACCCAAGGACAATTCAGGGCACAGTTATCGTTACAAGGATGGTCAGTGACAGTGCCAGTGTATGTGTTTGGCAACACATGCAACAATACACTGGGCATGGATGCACTGCGTGCACTGGGAGGAGTGCGTATCAATGTGGATTCGAGTAGCACCACTATCCAGGAGGACCCCAGATGCGCAACTGTGCAGAAACCTGAATTGGGAGGAGCCAGTCGAGTGCCAAAGGAGCAGCAAACACCTCAAAATTCGCAGCCAGATGTGCTGGAGACTTGGAGGAAGGCAGGACTGCAACCACTGCTTGCAGAGTTGTCAAACCTGACGAAAAAGGAGGTCGGCACCTATCCAGACTTCAAACATCGAATTCGGCTGAAACCAGGCGCAAAGACGCCACCCAGACAGCCTGTCAGATCGATCCCAGTACGATTTGAGGAGAGAGCCAAAGATGCCATCTAGCTGATGGAATGCCAAGGTATGTGGGAGAAAGTTGAGCATGCCGATCGAGTACATGACATGGTAGTCATGGAGAAACCAGACAACCCCAGCTTGGTCAGAATAACCAGCGACTTGAGCCTGCTCAACAAGGACATCGATCCAGTGCTGTACCCGCTGCCAAACATCCACGATTTGCTGTACAACAGACTCAGTCAGGCAGAACTCTTCAGCAAAATCGACCTGCTAAAAGGATACTTCAATGCAGAATTGGATGAGGACAGCCAGCTGCTGACAACAACTGTTATGCCCTGGGGCTACTACGCTTACAAGAAGCTGCCTATGGGCTTGAAGGACAGCTCAGCCGTATTCCAGAAACTGGTACATGAAACGCTGGAAGGTGTGCCAGGGTGCTAGCCATACATCGATGATATTTTGCTGTATGGAGTGACTCGAAAGGAGCACGATAACAGCTTGAAACAGGTGCTACAACGCTAAAACATCAAGGACGTGCAAAGTTTCTTGGGAGCCGTCAACTATTTGAGCAAGTTCGTGCCCTCATTGTGCAACAAGCTGGAACCAGTTCGAGCACTCACACGGGCTAACACGAAGTTCATGTGGGGTCGGGAGACTCAGGAGGCATTTGAACAGGTAAAAAAGCTGCTCGGCGGACCGAAGGGACTGCGCCTGAAGATGTTTGATCCCTTAAAGCAGACCTTTGTCACTACCGATGCATCTGGTTATAGCATTGGTGGGATGCTGTCACAGGTGCACTATGGCCAGGAATTCCCAGTCGCGTTTGGACACCACACTCTGGACGGAACTAAGCGAAAGAGGGACACCACCAAGAAGGAGGCATATGCAGCGATGTTTTTCTGTGAGTATTTGGAAAAATACTTACTCAGCAGACACTTCACGCTTCGAACTGACCACCAAGCACTGCAAGCACTACTACATCGACAGGCGAACCAGAGAAAATCGCAGAAATTCGAATGTTGGGTGCACAGACTCAATGTGTTCGATTACGATGTGCAGTACATGCCTGGTGACAACAACCACATGGCAGATGTCTTGTAGCGCCTGCAGACCGATTCTGCACCAAGTGGAGTGATTTGTTGCGTCAAGGAGTTGGGTTTCTCAGCCAGGAGGATCGCCAACGCTCTGAAGGATGACCCAGTGCTGAGCAAAGCAAAGTTAGATAGCATACTCAGATTCAATAAGTTTAACTGAAAGTCAGATTTTCGAAAAGTTTACTGTCAAACAGCAACCAAAAGTCTTGAAATAATGAATTCCTACAGCAAAACTATGTATATGTTTCCAGAAACATATTGGCCTCAAAACATATAAATACAAGACATATTTTGCAAACATATTGAGAAACATAAACATATATGTTTTCCCAAAAACAAACATATTTATGTTTTAAAACATATACATAAAACATATATGTTTCCAACAGTAGCTGAGTTTCAACATTTTTTCTGTCATTCGCGTGCTATATATTTCAGTTTTGATGCGAAAATAAATTCAGGTTTCTCATGTTTCTCAGGTAATGTTAGCTCCATATAGTCCTGGAGTGGCTGGGGCTGGAGTGTTTGTGTGCACGCGCTTACTGGATAGTCAACCCCGGCATCTGAAGGCAATTTCTTCTTTTGGCTGATATATACAAACAAAGCCCAAATTTTCAGATTTGTTTATGTATCTATACATATACAAAG
>JASANB010002069.1:62500-85338 GCA_030248155.1 Sabatieria punctata | reverse complement strand
AGTTACGTATTGCTAGCGAAGGAAACAAAGAAAAGAGAGAGGCGTTTGCACAATGGATTGTTTTGAACTACCCAATGGTGCTCAAAATGGTTTTTACTGACGAGTCCACGATTCAGCTGGGAGGATATCGGCAAAAGGTTTACACTCACTTGACCGCCTCTAGATACGCAGCTCTCCGACCACGTCCCAAGCATCCACTTAAGATTATGGTGTGGGCAGGGATTAGTTGGAATGGCGCCGCTGACCTACAGATCATCGGACCAGGTAGAAAAGGTGACCGAAAGGCTCTGGTCAACACGGAGGGTTATAAACTGATTTTGACCAACTTTCTGGACTGTGTACAACACCTGTATCCTGACGGCGACTACATACTTGTGGCAGATAGCGCCTCCTGCCACAAAAGCAGATCGGCAATGGCCTTTATTCGAGAGAAGAAGATAGCATATTCCCCAAACTTTTGGCCACCAGAGTCACCTGACCTGAACGTAATTGAGGCCGTTTGGAATGAGATGAAACTCTACTTGAGAGACATTTATCAGCCGGAGAACAAACGGGAGCTGGTGGCAGGTATTAAGTGCTTTTGGCGCACTAGAATGACCGTTGAAAAGTGCCAAAAATATATCACTCATATTTTTAAAGTGTGTAAAGCTGTGAAATCGAATCGGGGCGGCCCGACTTTGTATTAGTGTGCGTTGCGTGACTGACCGGACTGATAATTTTGTATTATTGAAACTTTGTCTGTGTTTTGTGTTATGTAATTATGAAAATTATTAGCGCCTTTAGTAAACCAAACTGGCTATTCATTCTGATTGGGCAACGGATTAGCCTTTGTCGGAAATGCACAAAAGAGCCGACTCATGAGCAGCTGCTTTACATTTGGCGCATATGCTTATGCGACAGTTGCCACAGCTTTCAATAAGCGGCAGAGCACCACTTGCTGCTACTTTAACTTTACCGGCTCATTTGCCAATTGAGCTCTCTGCACTTGCCTGCTACAGTATGGAGGATCCGAATTCTATCGCTTCTAGACTTTTAGTGCGAGAAAGCCAACCACGCTATGTTTTACTGTATGTGTCCAAGGAAAATCGGTTCACTGTGTATGAGTCTAAGAAAGTGTTGCCGCAGTCGAAAACCTTGGCTGTTGGAACGGTTTTTGGGTTCGATTGGCCCAGCTTTGGCTCTGTTGAGGCAATAATCATAGCAGTTGGAAATTCGATCTCAGATCTTGACCTAGAGGTAAGTACGTAATGTTAGCGGTAAGTGTGAATGTAATTAGCACCTGCGGTACGCCTAATTAAGCAGCTACTGTCAGGTCGGCCACTGACAAACTCCCTTACATAGAAAGTGTAGGTCGTAATTCCTCCCTCCCATACTGATATTGCCAAGACAACTGGTGTTTAGGGTCAGCGGTTGACCGCAGAAAACTCTGCCGAAGAGGACAACCTGGCGCAGGAACCTGAGCCTGAGGCTGAGCGCTCCACTCAGACAACAAAACCTCCCAAGAAGAAGCGTACAAGACAAAAGGCAAAGGCCCGTTCTCAGTCCAATTCTCCAGAGCCGCGGCCGCCTGCACCACCAATTTCTCTCGATGTTGTGAGCGCCGAGCATTCGATTTGCCCTCTGAAGGCAGCTGAGAATCTCAAGAAACTGCATGCCGCGGCTGCGGATGCAATCGCAGCTCCGAGTTTCGCGCATATTCTCGCCAAAGGAATCAACATCGATGAGAACAATGAAGGTACCGAATTTTTCTTTACGTGGACTTAAGACATATTTTATGGTGTACTTTTCTGTGTAGTACTGTGTGTGTAGGTACATACATCTAATGCTTCAGCTATCGCACGAAGTGAGTCTCCCCCATTGTTTCAACCTATTGCAACCTCCTCACGCATTGCGCCAGCTGCTGGAAGCCCAGAGTATCAGCCAAACTCATCATCTCTCATCAATTTGGATGGAGACTTAGGCACGGAAGCACGTAAGGCACTTGACCCTGTGCCTTACTTGCTGCAGCGCATTCTGGCCGCTGTTGATCGTGTGGCCAATAGCTCAGAGCGAGAAGCAAAGAACACCGAACGCCTTGCTGCGGCTATGGAGAGAAATAACGAATTGTTGGAGCAATACGGCCAAAAAATGGACCGTTTATGTGTGTCTACCATTCCTGCCTCGCCTTGTTCTCGCTCAGCTGACTCGCCTACCCAGCCTTCCGTAGGACCAAATCTGCTCTCGGCTAGCAACACAGCCATGACCGGCCAGCTGTCCAAGTCTGTTGTCGACAAGTGTGTCTTGCGCGCCAACAATGAGCGGTCTAAACTGCTTCTCTACCTAATCGAGGCCGCTTTTACCGAGAACGAGCGCAAAAACGGCACCATTTCTGGCCCCACTACGCGCATCTACAACAACCAGAAGAGTAAGGTGCAGAGCAAGCTGGACCCTGTCAAAGTTCAGTATTGTGAGCAGATCTTGTACAAAGCTGTTCCGTTCCGCAGCTCAGAGTATGGCGATTCCCCTGTTACGACAGCCAACATACACGCTAAAATAAAGGCCAAGGTACGCGCACTCACAGACGCGAGTCTGCGCAAAAAATATTGTTTGGTGCAGAGTGTGGCGCAGTTGAAATGAATGTTTTAGATCGTGCTTTTGTGTGTGCCGTCTGAGATCATAAATGTGTGTAAATAAACGGTTGCTGTGGGAGTCCAGGTCAACAGCCCCCAGTCGGCGCTGAGTTACATAATTGAATGGGGCATCAGTGGGCCTAACAAACTAGCAACGAACGGTGCTAACGATCCTGCAACAAACTTAACGATCTCGATGGGTTTTTGCAACAAACTAGTGGGCGTAACCTGCCGATAACAGCGCCCCTAACAACGAACTTAACGAACTTTCCATTCAAAACAAATAGCCTCAACAAACCAAATTTTGCCCCTTGACAAACTATGGGATGCACGACGTGATTTGTACTGTAGTGGTAGTGGTAGTGGTAGTGGTAGTGGTAGTGGTAGTGGTAGTGGTAGTGGTAGTGGTAGTGGTAGTGGTAGTGGTAGTGGTAGTGGTAGTGGTAGTGGTAGTGGTAGTGGTAGTGGTAGTGGTAGTGGTAGTGGTAGTGGTAGTGGTAGTGGTAGTGGTAGTGGTAGTGGTAGTGGTAGTGGTAGTGGTAGTGGTAGTGGTAGTGGTAGTGGTAGTGGTAGTGGTAGTGGTAGTGGTAGTGGTAGTGGTAGTGGTAGTAGACAAGTAGTACTCGATGCAAATTATGCTTCCAAAGAAAAGTTTCGAAAAAACTAGTGCGATACTTGTAATCTACGCCTAAAGTTTGCTTTGTGCAACAATTTTTGTTCCAATTCAGCACAAAAAAATTTTCGATTTTGACTTTGAGGGCGAATTTCGACCTAACGGTATGAGTCGATTTCGGCTATATTTTGCATGCATGTAGGGAATTTACTAGGCTATATTATATATAAAAACTGGACCTGGCCTAGGATCCTAATGTATGAAAATTTGGTCAAACGTGTTTGTCGGTGTGGCACAAAATTGGTGTAAAACCGCGTTTTTAGCCTATAACTCCGGTATGGAGCATCCAACCGCACTTTAGATACCATTTTCGAAATCTCCGAGTCTGGCCGCATCTGTTTGTGTGCCAACTTTCATCCTACGAGCAAGCACGAGCTTAAAATCATGTTTTGAAGTTAGGGTACTTTTTTTTTTTTTTTTTTTTTTTTTTTTTTTTTCAGCCTGACCACCCCTACTTTGGAGGGGGGGCCTGGCGCTCTGGGGGGTCCACCGGAGCTCATACTTTGGGGTTCTTATTTTTTCGTCATATACTCTCACATATATAAAAATGACGCAAATCGGTGATGTGACCCTGACCCGATTTGGGGAGGCTCCCTTATCAAAGGTTAAATCCTCTCAGAAATTGCGTCTTAATTCACTTACACACGCCTAGCTTTTGCTGAACTTTTTTGGCGGCATGCAAGTGCTGCGTGAGTGTCTGCTTTCAGTATCTATAATCTATACCTTTCAATTGCAAGCCATACTTACAGTACAATTTTCCGTCCGCCCATGTGCCGCCTTTAGTCTTTGCGCCTGTTTCTCTTAATCTCCCACAAAACAAACTGCTCCAATTTATCCGCCAAGCTAAGAGTGGATATTAGGTACTTTTCAGCCAGTTTTGCAATGCGATAGCATATGTTCAGTCTCACAGGCATTGTCTGTTGTGGATGCAAGCAGAAACTGACTGGAAAGCCTCTTGAGGTTGAGGTTCTAATTCTGACGAACTGTCACTATTACTGTTGACAGACATGGGCTATCATTTCGGCTGAGGGGTGATAAATTTTCAAATTCTGACGTGGCTGGCTGGAGGGTGTAGCGGTGGGTGATGGTGGTTGAGAGATGGTAAGCCAAAAAGTCCGATTTTTCGCTAGAATTAAGGTTTTTTGGCTTATTTTTTGTTTAAGTAGGTTGAAATATGCTAATCTGAGCTAATCCACACCTAACCTAGGCATACTTTTGTCATAATATTCTTCCAAAGAATCCTGAAGGAGGTAGCGGTAGCCTGAGAGGCGGTAGGTTAGAGCCTGAGGCGGGTAAACCCCTCGCCCTCAGCTCCCTTTGTCCATGTCTCTTTTCGACTTAACCTGTAACACTCTCGTTTAGTTTTCATTCTAGAACTGTTATAGCATCCTTTCTTGCTGATTTCTTCTTGATGGAAGCAAAGCTGAAGGTGTTAGCCGCCAGAATCAGGCCTACTTTAAATATACTTAATGTACTTAATTTAATTAAATGTGGTAAGTAAATTATAATTAAATTAAATTTCTCTCAGATATGGTAAGTAAATTTTAATTTAATTATATTTCTCTGGGCATGTGGTAAGTAAATTATAATTTAATTATATTTCAAATAAATTTACTTAGCAACAGTATTCATGACGATCAGTTTTTCAGATGAAATCTTCTGGTCTGATGAGGTTCAGTTCAAACTAACTGGGTGGGCCGCTTTAAAAATCACTGATTTCACGTTCTGCTGATATATCCTGCGAAAATGACCAACGCAAACTAAACCAAACGCAAACCAAACTAAAAGCATATTTAACCGACCGTCAGCAATACGTTTTTCCAGAGGAAGCGACCTCAGATCTGCAACCTGTTACCTCTGGAGTACCTCAGGGTAGCTTATTGGGTCCTGTTTTGTTTCTAATATATATCAATGATCTTGAGACAGTAATTAAATCGTCCCACCTGAAATTATACGCTGATGATGCTAAGCTGTACTTCATACATGTAACAGGTCATCCGCCGATGGGGGGAGGGGGGGTTGGGGGGGGGGTCTGGGGCCGGCCGGGGGGGTCTGAGCCAAAGTTTTGGGGGAGGGGGGGTGGGCACTAAAAAACGCTCAAAAATCGAGAAAAATCGCAATTTTTGGCCTAAAAATCGCCAAAAATCGCTAATTTGGGCTGAAATACAGCTAAAAAGTGCTGTTTTGCAGGCGATTTTGGCAATTTTTGTGTGTGAAAGTGTAAAAAATTGTAAAAATTTGCTCCAAAATTTACTTGCCAGAAAAATCGGAGGGGGGGTCGGTGAAATCGTCTCGGGGGGGGGGGGGGGGGGGGGGTCCCCATCCGGGGGGGTCTGGCCTAAGTCGGGTGGGGGGGCGCCAGACCCCCCCAGACCCCCCCCTGTTACATGTATGCTGTACTTTACTGTTGATAAATTTAGTTTAAACCAAGTCTTGAAGGATGATCTTTACAGAGTTTATGAATGGGCAACTCGAATGCAACTTCAAGTTGCTATTCAAAAATGCTCAGTTCTTCACTTAGGTTACGGTAATGCAAATACAGAATACAGCTTAGGTGATCATATACTCCCGTCTGTAACAGAAATTGTTGATTTGGGTGTAACAATTACCTCCGACTTTAAGTTTTCGACACATTGTAACAAAATAGCTCGTGTGGGGTTTCAAAAAGTAAATTTAATATTCAAAGTTTTCTCAATTCGGGACGTAAATTTTCTTTTGCAAATGTATAAAACTTTTGTACTGTCACGGCTTGAGTACGCATCTGAAGTTTGGAATCCGTATTTCATACGCGATGTAGACTTGGTTGAGAGAGTTCAACGCCTTTTTACCCGTCGTCTTCCTGGAATGGCCGAGCTCTCATACCCTCAAAGGCTTGCAGTCTTGAAAATTAAGTCTTTAGAAGAACGTCGTATCATACGTGATATGGTAATGGTCTTTAAGATTGTTAAAGGTCTGGTGGATGTTTCGGCGGAAATGTTCTTTAGTGTTGCTCCACCAGTCACCACTAGGGGACACAGATTTAAGTTGTATGTGCCGCATACCCGACTGGACTTACGCAGGAATTTCTTTGCCTGTCGTGTTATACCGATATGGAACAGTCTGCCATCTGAAATTGTGGGCGCACAAACCGTGTCTCAGTTTCGTTCAAAGTTGTCCATGATGGACTTATCGAAATTCCTGTTTGGGCGGGCATTAGAGCCGGAAATCGGCCCAGCTCACCCAGTCTGAAGCGAAGGTCAGTTGGAGTCTTTTTGTCTTGAATAAACTTTGTCTTTGTCAAACGCCATATGGCGTAGTTGGCCAACCTATCGGAAAGCAAAAAAATGATGGTACACAACGGAAAGTTGTTTCAGAATTATCAGAAAGTTGTTTCAGAATTATCAGAAAGTTGTTTCAGAATTATCAGAAAGTTATTTCAGCTCCCCCTCGGAAACGCGTTTTCAACCAGTCAACCAAGATTACTCAAATTTTGTTGTTTTAGATGTTCTGATGGCGTTTTCAGTTGAAATGATGCAAAAAAACAACTTTCAGTCTATCAATTTACTGCACTAAACAAAGACAAACTGAAAACAACCTATCGGCAAGCAGAAACTTTCCTTCCGATACATTCCAAACCCGGCCATTTGCAAAAGACTAACTAAACACTATGTCTTTCAATGGAAATTGCCGAAAATTAGCCGGCATCTAAGTTTCACTTGACACTATATATTTGTTCATCAATTTGACTGAATCTTGTTTATGTTGGTGCATGGCAAAGGATCAAATGAGCAACACTCAGTGTGGGAGAGGCATGTGAGGTGTGTTTTTTCGGATGTTTTTTCCCGTTTTTTTCCTAAGGGTCGGAAAAAACATAAATCGCGGAAAAAAACTCAAGCTAAAAATAGCTCATTTATGTCATTTTTCTATTAAAAAATGGACTTTTGCTATGTATAATAGGCTATACTGACTTAAAACTATTAGAAAAACAGCAGAAAAGACCAAATTTGGCATGATAAAACAAAATCGCAACGAAAATTTGCATATAGCGTTTATTAATGGTGCCTGTCAGGCACTGTTGCATGCCTGTTTCGTGATTTATATCTATGTAACACGTGTGTTTCTGATCTGAAAAGACTGAGGAAGGCGCTAGAAAGCGTTAGAATCATAAAACCAGGCTAGGATACTCAGAACTTGGGCTGGAGTTTTTTCCGCCATTTAGGAAAAAAAAAACCGAAAAAAAAACTGAAAAAAACAGGCCGAGGTTTTTTCGGAAAAATATCCATCCCTGGCGAGGGACACCCTGTATAAGTAAAAGGGATAGTAATAAATAATACCATATCCGGAAACGTATGCAGTGGCGCTATCTTTGTGTATGCAGTAGATGGCAGAGACTACTTTTGCAGCAGTCAAAAACAGCAGGCACACTCTATAGACCAGCTTCATTATTCTGAATATTTGAATTTAGTTGGATTCCCTGACAACGCCCACGGCAGCAGAAATTGATTAAACACAGAATGCATCTAAGCCATCTACATTTATTAGCTAAGCTAAGAATATTTCTAGTCGGGCAGAAAATTAGAAACTTACTGCCCTTCTCTGCCTACAGAATACAGCTTAGGTGATCATGTACTCGTATGTAACAGAAATTGTTGATTTGGGTGCAACAGCTTATACTTCCGACTTTAAATTTTCGACACATCGTAGGCATAAATGAGCTCAGACAGAATAGTTGAATTTTAACTTATTTTAATCACAAATAGGACAAAAATCTTGATTTTAGTAAAAAATCGGACTTTTTGCTTACCATCCTTTCAACCACCCATCAGCCTGCTGTACCTCCTCAAGATTTAAAAATTTATGACCCCTCAGCCGAAATGCTAGCAGCCCATGTCTGCTTCTGTTTTGCCGTCCTGCTTCAAGTGTGCGGAGTGAGCAGCTCTTCAGTGTTGCTGCAGACATTTATGAACTTAAGCGTTGCTGTCAGAAAGCTGAGAATGCCGAGAAATTGATGTTTCTGAGAGCTATCATTTCACTGTTTGTTAGGTTTTGACTGTACCATCGATTTCCGAGTTGTCCAGGAAAAACTGTTTTTTTACTGGTCCAAAGAAATAATCTTGGTGTCAGTATTGTTGTTTTTCCTACTTTTCCGCACATAAAATATCGAAAATATCGATGCGAAATATAGAGATATCGATATTGGAAAAAGGGTCGCTATATCGACTTTTCGATATCGATATCGATATATCGCTGGAACCCTACTCGAAACCATACCAAAGCAATCTCAACTCAAAAACCATATTATGTACATACAAACAAATAAATGCTTTCGAATAAGCTGAAAGGTCTGTAAACAGGCAAAAACAACACTCAACTATCAAGTTAAGAGTGCAACGCTCTACCGACTGTGCTAATCGGGCTGTCATGTTCAGTGAATGCAAATAAAACAAAGCCAAACGCAGTGATACAGCTTCGTTCCATAGGGCACTTGATATAAATTTTGAGCTTAACCCTATTACATCCTGCCTGCCAGTCCTAACAACCACATCAGATCATCAATCTTCATTCCAGAACTGATAGTCCTGATCTACCACAGGCGCCAGCCCAGTCTCATCTGACAGAGTGTACTGTAGGTTACAATGCTGCAATGATTGGCTGTGACTGAAGCTTCTACAGATCATGTGATGACGACACAGTTCGGCGCACTGGGTTACATTGACCTCACTGTGACCTTCTATCAGCGCAGCCTGCGGCGCCTTGCCCTCTGAATGCCACTTGTATTGCTTCGGTTCGTTTGTGTCCTCTACAATATTCTTAACTCTACCAGAACAGTTCTTTGGTACAGGTAGACTTAAAAATGGTATTATGTATTATGAAAGTTGGGCCACGCCGCCGAGCGCCATGTGGTTGGCTGGCTGACTGCCTTGGGTACTGGCGGCCCCTGTATCAATAGCTGTTGTAGTGGGTTCGAGACCAGTCAGACTGGAATTAGATGACGCCAAGCCCAACCTAGGCCACTAAAAGCCAGTGATGGCAAATAGATAAATGGGTGGCAAGCCAAAGGGCCGGTCCCCGGGTCACAGAACGGTTCGGCACTCCCGACCCAGGTGGTGTCAGGGTCACCGCAATGCATACTGCATGAAGTGCAACTAGGCATGCGAGCTGTTCAGCTCTGGCTTTATAATAGGAAAGAAACGTACCATATACACATAATGGTCGAAAGTCATTTCTGGCGCATGTGGTGTCATGCGGCAAACCGTTCATGTAGGTCCATACTGCACACTGACCATCACCGTTTATACCAGTGCTATGCGTGTACTCCCAAGGAGTCACTCCTTGAGCAGGAGCCTTCCACCGCGTACCATTCGGCAATATCCAGTACCAGCCTTCATCATATGGCTTGAGATTTGCAGCTGTCAACTTACGGAGGCCAATCCAATAATGCTGATTGTATTGCTAAATCAAAGCAAAATCAGTCATTTCACGATTGAGCATTCTCAAACCAAATCTCTTTTTATCATCATCCGAACATCGGCAGTTGGGTTGAAAAGCAAATGCGATGAACTGACGGAAAACTCTGTTGAATCGCAAGCAGCTTCTGCGCCCACCGGATCTGTGTTCGGTGTTTTGCTCACGTAGCAGACACCTTTGTGGAACTTGTGCAACCATGCAAGTTGGTTACAGTTTTGTTCAAAGGCTGAAAGTTGGTTTCTCTTTGTCTTTGCTAACTCACTGAACTTATCAAATTGTACTGCTAGGGACATTTGGCTTGCAGATGTATGTAGTCTCATCAGGCATCACCCCAACCCAAGTACCATAGTGACAGATCAACGGCTCTGTGCTTGAATCAGGTACCTCGGACCCAAAGGCACAGTGACCATCCAAACAGTCTATGATTGTCTGGCTTCTGGTCATCAGTGTAAAGCCTGGCTCGCAGCTAAGAGAGCCGGAAGATGCCATGTGCTCGACCTGCTCTCTGTGAACGTCTGGTAAGTACAAGTAGATGCCGTTTTTTGGAATGTTGAGAATGGATTTTCGACAACCTGGACAAACAATTCTTGTACGAAAAATCATACATACACTCTTCTAGCACCTATCGGAGCACAGGTGTTTGGTGGACTACCATCCCAGGTGTCATCAGCAGAACACTTCATTAATCTATCTCCATTTGTCAGTCCGTTCCCGGGCTTACAGATGACACGGGCTATGGTACCTTCAGGAGCAGGATCTTCAGTTGAACTGAAGATTAAACTGCCATCTAATGGTGCCGTTACATCGCCCTTGGGGCAGCCTTAAATGGCTAGTTTAAACTATTTAACGGAACAAAAACACTGCACACACCAGCTCCGATAAGCATTTTAGCAGAAAACAGATTTAAAACTATCCATATATGAAGCCAACGCGGTTGCTCGCAACTGTACATTAGTCCCAAGAGTAAACAATGGTGCTGTTGATGGTTACACTAAAATCAAGAGGACTTTTAAAAATATCGACCAGACTGTCACGGAAACAAATAGATTACTTCTTCTTTGTGCTCGTAATCGGCATAAAATGGTGACTAAAAAACTTTTATCTGAGTGCATTATCCGTTTGATGCAGACCAGCGAGCAAAAGCTCCCAACTTGTCCTTGATAGTCGGGGACAACCCATACATGTACTAGGGGGGGTTTGGGAGAGTACCCCTGCTGGAAAGGCCACCCCCCTCACCCCCCCCCCCGAGACAGGTTAAGGGACCCCCATACATGTAACAGGTCATCCGCCGATGGGGGGAGGGGGGTTGGGGGGTCTGGCGCCGGCCGGGGGGGTGGTCTGAGCCAAAATTTTGGGATGGGGTAGGGCACTGAAAAACGCTCAAAAATCGAAAAAATCGTAATTTTTGGGCTGAAAATCGCTAAATTGAGCTGAAATACAGCTAAAAAGCGCTGTTTTGCAGTCGATTTGGCAATTTTTATGTCTGAAATTGTAAAAAATTGCAAAAATTTGCTCAAAAATTTACTTCCCAGAAAAATCGGAGGGGGGTCGGCGAAATCGCCTCGGGGGTGGGGGCATCCGGGGGGGGGGGGGGGTCTGGCCTAAGTCGGGTGGGGGGCAGACATCCAGACCCCCTGTTACATGTATGCCCCCCGGCCAAAATACAAGTACTAGTAGTGGCTCCAGTATTAACAAACTGGCTCAGAAATCACAAAATTTTTAGCCAAAAATTCACTTGAAAAGCCTTTGGAAACCGAATTTGGTGCTTCCACTGCTGATATTTAAGAGAAATCGGTGTTTTTGGAAGTCCTTTTTGTCATTTTTTGCTTGTTTTTAGCTCTAAAACCCTATTTGGCAGCTTAAAATAGCGATTTTTAGCGTCCTTACTGAAAAAAACCGTGCTAAAAACTACTGTTTCCCAGCAAGTTAATAACAAATAGCAAGTTAATTTATTTTTCGGCAAAATCGGGTAGCAAATAGCAAATTCCTAGCAAGTTAATTTTGGGCAAAGCCCTGCCTAGCAAATAAATAGCTAGTTTATTTTGGATTGAGGGAGCGAGAAATTTGCTAGGAATTTGCTAGCAATTTACTAGGAATTTACTAGCCTCAGACATATACAATATTGTATATCCACTATCCCTATCTTTCCGCGCTTGGCCTGGGACCTGATGTGCTGCTAGGATATATACCCAATGTTGGATATGCTGCGCATATAGCTAAAGTAGGGCTAATAGCCAAGCATGGACAAAAGTCAGTCTCTAAGCTAGGCTGACAGTAGAGTCGGCAAATAGAAAACTACTGAATGTGTTCATGTTAGCTCCTTAAGGTTCATATTAGCCACCGGTGGCTAACTAAAAGGTTTGTCCGGGCGGACACTCATTTGTCCGGCCGGACACGCGTGTCCGGCCGGACACTCAAAAATCCTTGTGTCCTGGACAGCCGGACACACATTCGGACAATTTTTTGTCTCCCGCGGACCAAAAATCCTTGTGTCCTGGCAGGGATGTGAGGTGGGAAAAAAACACCGGAAAAAAACTGTTTTTTTCCGGAAAAAAACCGGTTTTTTTCCTAAGGGTCGGAAAAAAACATAAATCGCGGAAAAAAACTCAAGCTAAAAATAGCTAATTTACGTCATTTTTCGTTTAAAAAACGGACTTTTGCTATGTATAATAGGCCATACTGACTCAAAACTGTTAGAAAAACAATAAAAAAGACCAAATTTGGCATGAAAAAACAAAAATGCAAACTGCTGTAAGAAAATTTGCATATAGCGTTGTTTATGGAACCTGTCAGGCACTGTTTCATGCCTGTTTCGTGATTTATATCAATGTAGCACGTGTATTTCTGGTCTAACAAGACTGAGGAAGGCGCTAGAAAGCGTTAGGAATCATAAAACCAGCCTAGGATACTCAGAACTTGGGCTGGAGTTTTTTTCCGCGATTTAGGAAAAAAACCGGAAAAAAACCGAAAAAAAACTGGAAAAAAACAGGCCGAGGTTTTTTTCGGAAAAATATACAACCCTGTGTCCTGGACAGCCGGACACACATTCGGACAATTTTTTGTCTCCTGGGGACCAAAAATCCTTGTGTCCTGGACAGCCGGACACACATTCGGACAATTTTTTGTCTGCCGCGGACCAAAAACCCTTGTGTCCTGGACAGCCGGACACACATTCGGACAATTTTTTGTCTGACGCGGACCAAAAATCCTTGTGTCCTGGACAGCCGGACACACATTCGGACAATTTTTTGTCTGCCGTGGACCAAAAATCCTTGTGTCCTGGACAGCCGGACACACATTCGGACAACTTTTTGTCTGCCGCGGACCAAAAATCCCTGTGTCCTGGACAGCCGGACACACATTCAGACAATTTTTTGTCTGCAGCGGACCAAAAATCCTTGTGTCCTGGACACACATTCGGAAAAATTTTTTGTCTGCCGCGGACCAAAAATCCTTGTGTCCTGGACACCCGGACACACATTCGGACAAATGTTTTGTCTGCTGCAGACCAAAAATCCTTGTGTCCTGGACAGCCGGACACACATTCGGACAAATTTTTTGTCTGCCGCGGACGAATAATCCATGTTCTGGACAGCTGGGGCCGTATTCTGGAACTAGGGTTAACTCTAACCCTGGGTTAGCAAACCCGGGTTACGTCTAACCCGTATTCTCGAAGTGAGGGTAATTTCTAACCCTGGGTTAAAAGTTACCCGAGGTTTAAACCTGGGTTAGAGTTAACCCAGGGTTAGACCTAACCCTGGGTTAACCCTAACCCGTATTCTGCAGTAGCTTCTAACCCGGGTTTGACTCTAACCCAGGTTAGATTTAACCCTGGGTTTGACTCTAACCCAGGTTAGAACAGCTTAACCCTGGGTTTGCTAACCCAGGTTAGAGCTTAACCCTGGGTTTGGCAACCCAGGTTAGGGCTTAACCCAGGGTTAGCAAACCCGGGTTAGATTTTAGCTTCAAGAATACGGGTTAGAAGGTTGGGTTTAGCAACCCAGGGTTTGGCTGAGTAACCCAGGGTTAGTGCTCTAACCCAGGGTTAGAGTTAACCCTAGTTCCAGAATACGGCCCCTGGACACACATTCGAACAAATATTTTGTCTGGCGCGGACCAAAAATCCGTGTCCTGGACAGCTGGACACACATTCGAACAAATTTTTTTGTCTGGCGCGGACCAAAAATCCTTGTGTCCTGGACAGCCGGACACACATTCAGACAAATGTTTTCTCTGGCGCGAACCAAAAATCCGTGTCCTGGACAGCTGGACACACATTCGAACAAATGTTTTCTCTGGCGCGAACCAAAAATCCGTGTCCTGGACAGCTGGACACACATTCGAACAAATTTTTTTGTCTGGCGCGGACCAAAAATCCGTGTCCTGGACAGCTGGACACACATTCGAACAAATTTTTTGTCTGGCGCGGACCAAAAATCCGTGTCCTGGACAGCTGGACACACATTCGAACAAATTTTTTTGTCTGGCGCGGACCAAAAATCCTTGTGTCCTGGACAGCCGGACACACATTCAGACAAATGTTTTGTCTGCTGCAGACCAAAAATCCTTGTGTCCTGGACAGCCGGACACACATTCGGACAAATTTTTTGTCTGCCGCGGACGAAAAATCCATGTCCTGGACAGCCGGACACACATTCGAACAAATGTTTTCTCTGGCGCGAACCAAAAATCCGTGTCCTGGACAGCTGGACACACATTCGAACAAATTTTTTGTCTGGCGCGGACCAAAAATCCGTGTCCTGGACAGCTGGACACACATTCGAACAAATTTTTTGTCTGGCGCGGACCAAAAATCCGTGTCCTGGACAGCTGGACACACATTCGAACAATTTTTTGTCTGCCGCGGACCAAAACGGGTACATTTTAGATCTGCCACAGACAGATTTTAGGTTGTAGAGGACCATAAAAAATCAGGCGGTAGACAGATTTTTGCTGCCGCGGAGCCTACAGTAGTGGAGGGAGTGCACATAATGGTGAGCATTGCGTTTATTGCCTAATCTCACCTTAACAATCAGTGCATAAGGCCAGGAAAACGTTATGACTTTGAAAATGGATCTGTATAACAAGTGTGAGACAGCGTAACAGACCTGAGGTACCACAAACTTTGCACACTGAATTTGTACTGCACCCTACTACATGTGTGGCTGTGATCCGGACTCTTTGACAGTTGTTTGGACATTTTCCTTCATGGTCTGGACACTTTCACGGTGGTTCGGACACCTTGCCAAAGTGTCCGGGACAAACCAGAAAATTGTCCGAAATTTTTGTGTCCGGCCGGACACGCGTGTCCGCCCGGACAAGCGCGTGTCCGGCCGGACACTCTGGCGGACACTTTTAGTGATCCTTAAGGAGTTAGGGATAAAGTTAGAGAAAATTCTTGGTGCTTCTCTTCCTGCTGTTGCTTGTTCAGCTTGTTGAAACTGAGATACAATGTACATATAGTTTTGATTCCAAATGGTACCAAAGTTTTCCACTTATATAAGACAAATAGGAAAATGTCCAAATGGGCCACTTTTCATGCCCTTTTGAAAATCATGATCTTATAATAACTATGGTGGTCTTATAATCGGAAAATCTAGAAGGCATGATTTGGTTGAGCGAAAAATTTGTAGCAAATTCTAGCAAATTGATAGCAAATAGATAGCAAATTTCTAGCAAATAACAAGTTAATAACAAATTAAAGTTGAACTTGTGGTGTCTAGCAAGTAAATAGCTAGTAAATAATATTCCCGAAAGTTACAAGCAAGTTAATAGCAAGTTAATTAGAAAATAAATTAACTGGGAAACAGTACTAAAAACGCATTTCCAGGCGTTTTGGAGCTTTTTGAAATTTGGGACGCCCCGTCTGGGCTAACCCCCCCTCGACCTGAGGAAATCCTTCCCCCTACCCCCCTCCCTCCAGGTCGGCCCGGAGCTGTTACATGCATGGGACAACCCCTTTTCTTTCTACAGTATCCAGGCTTCAAAATACAGAATACCCCCTTGTCCCCCACTTTCGGGGACATGTTTTCCTTGTCCCGCTGGACAACTTCTTGTCTCTTCTTCTTGACAGACCACCCTTGTCCCGGGACAACCCGCACCTTGTCCCTGGGGCTTGTCCTGGCTTGTCCCTAACAGTGTCCCCGTTCGGACATCTGGAACACCTTGTCCCCAGTCCCCTTGGTTGTTCCCAGTCTGCATCAAACGGTTATGACTTCCCTTGCCTTGGTCCTATAGCTTGGGGGCCGTGTGTAAATGACGTCCTCCCACACCTCTGCCTTAACAAGTTTTTTTATAAAGTCGGCCATCCTGACAGACTAGCTGGCCCAGCCGTGCGTATCTCTAGAAGCGGTGCGGTAGCCATTTTATTGCAGCATTTATAGTGTACATTTCATTCAAGTATTGTAAAGCCAGAAAATCAAAAACAAATAGCCTTCTTTGGGTTCCACTGCCACCATTTTTGTTTCAGTTTTGCTATTGAGCCGTCCATAATTAGGCTTTGTATTCTACAAAAAGCGATAGATACGTATTAGTGCAGACCAGATATGGGCTACCATTTTGAGGTGAAACTTTCAAATCCTGAGATTGCTGAGGGAGGCTAACACAAGCTGAGAAAGGGTTAAGGAGATGGAAAGCCAAAAGTTCGATTTTTATCTGAACACTAATTCCTTTGAGAAAACAGGATAATAAGAGCCGCCATACATCTAATTGACCCGTACTTTTGTTAATGTTCCTTTCTATACAAAATTCTTCAAAAATCGTGGTGAGGGGGTAGAGTCTGTCTAAGGGGCCAATTCCCTCCGGTCCCCTTTCCTTATGCCTAGAGCAGACTTCACACATTGACAACATACGCATTTGACAGTCGGCTCGTCAGTGAGGAATACCTCCTTTGAATTGCGACTGCGTATGGCTTGACCCAGAGCTGCTTTCCAAGAACTTTTAATCTACAGTTAGTCAATGCTGCATAGGCTAGATCAGTGGCATCTCCTGAAATAGACATGAATATTAAGCTAACACTAGGAAACGGAAGGATGCACACATAGCAGGTCGCAGCCGGCGTGGGGGGAGGGGAGGGATCTTTCCATCAAGTGAGAGGAGAGGAGAGGAGAGGAGAGGAGAGGAGAGGAGAGGAGAGGAGAGGAGAGGAGAGGAGAGGAGAGGAGAGGAGAGGAGAGGAGAGGAGAGGAGAGGAGAGGAGAGGAGAGGAGAGGAGAGGAGAGGAGAGGAGAGGAGAGGAGAGGAGAGGAGAGGAGAGGAGAGGAGAGGAGAGGAGAGGAGAGGAGAGGAGAGGAGAGGAGAGGAGAGGAGAGGAGAGGAGAGGAGAGGAGAGGAGAGGAGAGGAGAGGAGAGGAGAGGAGAGGAGAGGAGAGCGAGAGCGAGAGCGAGAGCGAGAGCGAGAGCGAGAGCGAGAGCGAGAGCGAGAGCGAGAGCGAGAGCGAGAGCGAGAGCGGGAAGGAGAGGAGAGGAGAGGAGAGATCTACAACAAATGAATAGTTCTACCCAACAAAGCTGAACCATTTGAAGATGTTAGCAACCTATGAACAGCTTCGGTCATATTGTCAACCATGCCATTTCGTCTGATTGAGAGATGTAAATTTGGCAAATTCTTAGCGATGTCATTATCTGTTACTGATCCTTTGATGCAGAAAAATTTGGGCCCCAGTGCATTTTCTAGCAATGCCATTGATAATTGTTGAGCATTTCTAGAAAACACAAGAGCAATTTGTGCATAGTGATCTTGATTAATTTACAGAGAACTGAAGTATGAAGCTTCAGCTTTCCTCATGAGTATCGAAGTTCCGACTGACTCGTAATAGGGTGTTGTAAAATGAACAAAAATATTCCTTTCTGATGTGATTTGAACTGGTCCTATTGCTATGTCAGCCTCCTAGAAAATTGTGTAAGAGATGCATTGCACACAGACATGAACTGATATGACATGAACAATGATAGATATGAACTACATTGTAAGGACCGACCGACCGACCGACCGACCGACCGACCGACCGACCGACCGACCGACCGACCGACCGACCGACCGACCGACCGACCGACCGACCGACCGAACGACCGACCGACCGACCGACCGACCGACCGACCGACCGACCGACCGACCGACCGACCGACCGACCGACCGACCGACCGACCGACCGACCGACCGACCGACCGACCGACCGACCGACCGACCGACCGACCGACCGACCGACCGACCGACCGACCGACCGACCGACCGACCGACGGTCAATTAATTAACCAGATTAATTAGATCCTGCAACGCTGCATTCCAAGCTCCATTGTTTCGAATGCCATAAAGATTAGATTTGGCCTGAAAACAGGGTGTTCAGATAAGCAAATGAAAAATAACTACTACTGTACAAACCTCATAAACGGTGTACTTTATTGGAAACTGTAGTTTTGTGTTGATTAATTTCAATAGGTCGATGCTGAATCCAGTCAAGGCTTCGATTCCACTGAATGGATCATACTGGCGTTGCACAAACGGCGGTTTCTAGAGAAAATTTGCAGTAATACAGGCTATGGTTCAAATCAAATCATCGATATTAAAATTCGCTGATATTCGATATCGATGTCGATATTTTCAGTACTGTTGGAAAGTCCGGGTTAAAAACATAGGTTCAGGTTCAAATCAAGTCCAATATCAAAATTTCAGGTTCAAGTCCGCTTCCAGATCCACAGTACTAGAAAAAGCTGTTTTTTACTGTTCCAGAGAAATAAAGTTTTTGTAAAGTTTGTTTCTTTCCTCCTTTTCCGCAGAAAATTATCTATAATATCGATTAGAAATATCGCAATAACGATATCGAAGAAAGGGCCGATACACATTAATCGTTGAAACCCTAAAACACACTACTTACTATAATTGCAGCTATGCGGTAGCTCTCCTGTGCTAAGACACCACAGAAAACGCAACAGACAGCTACTAGCGATATTTCGTAGAACATTTTTGTCAGCACTGGCTTGGCTTGAGAGATTGTTAGTCTATTATGTTTGTACAACTACTTTTGCTTTCTGGTTTTGCTTCAAAAGGTTGCGTCGTTTTTCACTTGTTAAACTGGATTGTCAAATTCTCTAGTCCCGCGTTGTGTCAGTCAGGGAACTTTAGAGATATGTATATTGCGGCGTGCGCTTGAAAAGACAGCAGGTTCTGAATTTGTTGGTCCGAGTGTTGCGTCGTTTTCTGTCAAGACTTGTCCAACGGCTCGTCAAATTCTCCGCTCCCGCGTTTGCTTCGTAAAAGCTTGAGCTTGAACAGAGTCACTCTCGTTTACCCAATTCTACAATGCGACTCGAGCGTCAAATCTATTTTATGATCCAATTGCAGTAGTAGTTTTTTTGTCTTTTAGCATGCAATATAACACTTTAGTATTTTATGCTTTACATCTTTTCATATTAGCTATGTTTTTCTCTGCCAAGAGAGAGGATTTGAGCAGTTTCTACGTCAGTGCGTGTGTTTGATGCTGGAGTATGTAAATAATACATAGAAGTTATGGAGAGAACCAAACAAACACAAATTGTTGTGCCTAAACATACTACGTATACCTATGTATAAAGCGGTATAAGCCATATATGTAACAGGTCATCCGCCGGAAGGGGAAGTGGTTGGGGTCTGGCGCCAGGTGGGGAGTCTGATCGCAAATTTTAGGTAGTGAGGTTGGGCACTAAAACCGCTCAAAAATTGCAAAAAAAATCGCAAGTTCTCGGCTAAAAATCGTCAAAAATCGCTGATTCGTTAGATACAGCTGAAACGTGCTGTTTTACAGGCGATTTTGGCAATTTTTGTGTCTGAAATTGTTAAAAATCGCTAAAATTTGCTCAAATAATTACTGTAAAGAAAAATCGGAGGGTGTCTAAAAATACGTTTCGGAGGGGGCCCTATCCGGGGGTCTGGCCTATTTCGGGTGGGGCAGACCCCCTATTACATGTATGTATGGTATAAATGCTGAACAAAATGTATGTACGTGCATGCTGTGCCAAAAAACAACCCAGCAGATTTTTTACCGTGGCAACCGCGAATATCAATCGATTTGAATGAATATTTTTTGAATAAATGACAATAAAAGACAGATTGGTGAAATTCTTATTAAGATGCTCTGCATAGTTCCAGAGATATTTGCCCTCAAAATCAAAACAGGAATTTCGGCAATGAACACGAGCGATTTTTATTATTCCGTTGCACTTTGTAATAAAATAGTTTCCTACAGCTAGAGGGCTTTACTGGTGACACACACGTCACCAGGAATGTCTCATAGCCCTCAGCAGTAGAAAACTGTTTTATTATGAAATGCAAGCGAATCGCTCTTGTTTATTGCGAAAGTCTGTTCTGACTTTGAGCGTAAGTATCTCAGAAACTAAGTAGAGTATCTTGATAGAATTTTCGCGAATCTTTACAACTAATTCAATCTAAAATTCACCAAATCACCAATCCAAAATCAGTATTTTAAATTTGAGGGCAAATATCTCAGATACTAAGCATAGTATCTCAATGAAAATTGCACCAATCTGTCGAGAATTTATTTGTCTTTCAATTCAAAAAAGATTGATTCAAATCTGTTGAGATTTGCGGTTGCCACGGTAAAAACTCTACTGGCTTGTTTCTGGTACAGCCAGTACAATAGAAGATCGCAACCAGCCCAAGGCGGACGTAAGGTAAAGGCAAGCATAGATTGGTTAGAGTTTTGAAGTCGTACAATTGTATGTGTTGATCTGGTCAGAGTTGACTGTTCCGAATGGACTATGGTGGTGATTTTGAAAGGGCTGCCTTTTCAGTTAGATGGTCCAGTTTAGCACACATTCTTTGCATCATTTGCTCCAGTTCCTCCAATCGACTTTTCAGATCTTTTTCACTCTTCTGCTCCATCAAGTCCACTTGCTCAGATGCTTCTAACATTTCATAGATTAATTACAGGCCAACCAAAGAGCGATAAATTTACCAATGTCAGGAGGTAACGATTGATTTTCTTCAACTTCCGCTTTTGTGCTTGAATTCTTTTTAGACTTCTTGACTGTCCTTCTCCTATCGCAACACTTTTTGATGAGAAAAACTGCAAAATGAATCAGAGCCAAGAATGTTATGCCCAGGTAGAAACCGAAAATGCCTCCTTAAAATAAAGCTTATAAGTCACGAAAAATACATAAAATGTAAACCAAACTCTTACCAACTTCACCAAAGAAACTTTCCCAAGACTTGGCTGGGTGTTCAAGAAAAATCGGAAATTCAGACTTTTTTCGATAGATGTAAACTTTGGCCTTGGAGAAATTTCCATAACTGCGAGTGCTATGGGCCGACAAGGAATATCGCACGTTCAAGCAGGCCGACTTGCACTTCTCTATACACTCCTGATATTCTCTGTGTACATCCCCATTCAGACAAGTGATGTAATGAGGTAATTTGCATAACGGAAGGCCATCTGAACTGGCGAACTTAGCAGTGACGGAAATGAGAGGTGCACAGGAGCATTTGTGAGAAATCACAGATATTTTGCACTCTGCAACACACTGATCCTGTGTTCTGATTGGATCACAGCTGAAAACAATATTTTTATTCTAAAATTGAACTTTAAGAGTCAGTCTCTGAACCGATCGAGTCTTGGTCCTTTGCCATATTCAGACCCCAAAAATGAAACTTTGGCGTGGAGGGCTCAAAGTTGGATGACTAATACGTATGGATAGGTTATATAACCAGC
This sequence comes from Sabatieria punctata, assembly GCA_030248155.1. Lineage (NCBI taxonomy): Eukaryota > Metazoa > Nematoda > Chromadorea > Araeolaimida > Comesomatidae > Sabatieria > Sabatieria punctata. The sequence continues at coordinate 63,907 of JASANB010002069.1, read as the reverse complement.
GCAAAGGATATCCCGATTCGACGCTCCACGCTCGAGATACGGCCTTCTAAAAATCGGTCCGCTTAACTATGGGACCAAAATTTCAAAATCGAATTTCGAGCGCACTAATCAGTGTTGGGACTTAAAAATTGGGGGTTTAGGGTAACTTTTAGAGTACTTTCAGAATCAACGGTCGAATTCCATTTTCAATGAAAAAAATTTTTTTCGACCCCCTTTGGAGCCCCCTAGCTCGTCTGGAACCCCCCTACACCGTTTTTTTTATTTCAGAATATTGTAGCGCTATCAATTCCCTACAGTTTGGTATTAGCCACATTGGCTGACCCGTGGAAGAAAGTGGTGAAATATGGTTTCAAATTTGAAAAATCCTCAAATTTTTAGTTTTGGTACTGCACCAAAATTTCCTGCTGGAGTTTCTAGCGCACTAATCAGTGTTGGGACTTAAAAATAGGGGGTTTAGGGTAACTTTTAGAGTACTTTCAGAATCAACGGTCGAATTCCATTTTCAATGAAAAAAATTTTCGACCCCCTTTGGAGCCCCCTAGCTCGTCTGGAACCCCCTACACCGTTTTTTATATCAGAATATTGCAGCGCTATCAATTCCCTACAGTTTGGTATAAGCCACATTGGCTGTATATATAAGCCGGTTGGAATTTGATACAGATGAAATCTTTGAAACGGTAGATGACATAGTCTGGCAAAATTATGTTACAGCCAAAAGTTCTTTGTCAACAGACGATGATGACGAATAAAAGTTCTGTACTGCATATACAGACAAACAAGAAAACTGTAGTTTGTAGCAGATTTCTACAACGGGCATCTTTATATCTTAGCATCTGAAATAACGCTCAGTGGGGTTGGCAAGTGAGCTAGGGGCCCCAAATGCTGGAAAAAATTTTTTTCATTGGAAATGGAATTCGACCATTGATTCTGAAAGTACTCTAAAAGTTACCCTAAACCCCCAATTTTTAAGTCCCAACACTGATTAGTGCGCTAGAAACTCCACCAGGAAATTTTGGTGCAGTACCAAAACTAAAAATTTTTGGATTATTCAAATTTGAAGCCATATTTCACCACTTTCTTCTACGGGTCAGCCAATGTGGCTTCTACCAAACTGTAGGGAATTGATAGCGCCACAATATTCTGAAATAAAAAAACAGTGTAGGGGGGTTTCCAGACGAGCTAGGGGGCTCCAAAGGGGGTCGAAAAACATTTTTTCGTTGAAAATGGAATTCGACCGTTGATTCTGAAAGCACTCTAAAAGTTACCCTAAACCCCAATTTTTAAGTCCCAACACTGATTAGTGCGCTAGAAACTCCAGCAGGAAATTTTGGTGCAGTACCAAAACTAAAAATTTGAGGATTTTTCAACTTTGAAGCCATATTTCACCACTTTCTTCCACGGGTCAGC
>JASANB010002069.1:0-60000 GCA_030248155.1 Sabatieria punctata | reverse complement strand
ATTGAAGAGGGTTTAAAGACTCCACTCGTATTATTGACATGTATGAAACACAACGATCTTTTTTTAAATTTTGCAGCCAAAAATCTTCATCTAGCACCCGACCCGACATACGTAATCAGACCCCTGCCTGAGCGGATTTCTTCCATCCCCTCCGATTTTTCGGCAATGATTTTTTCCAGCAAATTTTGGCGATATTTTTGAATTTCAGGCCCTAAAATTTCAGATAGAACAGTATGGTTTGTTATCTGTATATGAGCCGAAATTAGCTCTTTTAACAACTTTTAGCTGAAAATTGCTCTTTTTTGAAGGGTTTAGCACATTACCCCTTCGGTAGAATTTGGGCTTAACTCTCGAGCCCCTCGCCTGAAGGCGGATGAGATTACCAGTTACACGAATGGTTATCATACATGTAACAGGGGGTCTGGGGGTCTGCCCCCCACCCGACTTAGGCCAGGCCCCCTGGATGGGGACCCCCCGAGACGATTTCGCCGACCCCCCTCCGATTTTTCTGTCAAGTAAATTTTTGAGCAAATTTTTGCAATTTTTTGCAATTTCAGACACAAAAATTGCCAAAATCGCCTGCAAAACGGCATTTTTGCTGTATTTCAGCTCAAATTAGCGATTTTTGGCGATTTTTAGCCCAAAATTTGCGATTTTTTCGATTTTTGAGCGTTTTTTAGTGCCCTACCCCCCTCCCAAAATTTTGGCTCAGACCCCCCGGCCGGCGCCAGACCCCCCAACCCCCCCTCCCCAATCGGCGGATGACCTGTTACATGTATGATGGTTATATTATGTTTAATTTGTATGATGGGTTAGATTTCCTGTTCCGTTCTCTTCGTTCATGGTCTAATCTGATACAGTCATGTCTCGTTTATCCGGACAAGTTGGGACCGGCAACTTTTGTCCGGATTAGCGAATTTCCAGCGAATGGGTTAAAGGTCTAAATGACAGCTTTTTGTTAGTGGCATGTCAGATTCTGCAGCTGTACCTCCTAATTAAAACCCAAAAACTTATTTCAGCTGATTATAGCTCCTAAAAAGGCAAAAATAATCACATTCTGAATCAAAGAAAAGCATTATTCAATTGAAAATTTACACCTGAATTGAAAATGGATTTAGTCTAAATTAACCAAATCCGGATTAACGAATCACTTTACCATACAAATTTCGAAGTTGGGACCCCAAATCTTATGTCCGGATTAACGAGTCGTATAACATGGGGGAAAATTGGGACCTGGCCTAATCTTGTCCGGAAAGCGAATATCCGGATTAACGAGGTCCGGATTAACGAGACATGACTGTAGTTTTTTACTGTTTGATTACGTATACGCAAGCACCAAAATAGCCTTCAGTGCAATAATGCATAGTGATTACCAAATAGCTTTCACTCGGTGTCCATTTGTTACATTTTACGTAGTTCTTTAGCACAACAGCTATTAGTACGCAACCTACACTGCTTCTGCTCTAGCTGTAAAATATCCATATTTGGAACTAACCATTCCATCAAAGGTAATGCGGGCTGGGTTTAATCATTGGTTTTTAATTTTTCAGTTCACTTGTTCCTGTCGGTTCTAATCTTGCAGACATTTCATTTATAAGGGAGTCCGGCAAGCGCTGAGCTGAGGTAGTAAATTTTAATTCTACGTATTTCAACTATTCACAGAAGTAGTAGACCTGTTTGGACGTGTAAGAGTGGCGGCTGCTTGGGCGGGATAATTTCTGACAGATAAGCGCCACTTGTTCAGCTTTCTGCAAACCAGAAACATTCTTCACCTGCAGATAAAACGTCAAGATGCCCTGCTCTAAGCGTTTCCAGTGGTTAAGACAAAACGACTACTTCGAAACGGCGCCGATTATCATTTTTTCGTTGATTCGACGCTCCAAATCTCAGACTGAAGTGATTATTTGGTACGTCTTCATTCTGTTCGGACTGTTCATGACCCTGAAGAATGTGGTCTATTTGGTGGTTGAATTCACGTCTGGAGAAACTGTGACAAGTATGAAAATTGGAAGGTCAGATTTGGCTCTCTTCCCTAATTTGACTTTCTGCGTTCAAATGAAATTGCCGCAAGTTAACAGAGAGTTCTGGGCAAAGAACAAACAGTATCCGGAAGAATTGGAAAGCGTGCCCTCGCTTGAATTGGACGTGACAAAAGCTTTGGAGAAATTTAAATCGACCAACGATGTTGTTAATGGCTCTTGGAATTATGTTCTTCTACCTCTGCTTTTCAGGTTAGTTTGTAAATTGTTTCTAATTAATTCCCATTACATATTGGCCATCACAGACTTTCGATAGCCTCGGTTAGGCTTTAGGCCGATTACTTCCAGTCGCTTCGACCGGTTTCGAACTGCAAACAACCGCTCTCACCGATGCCAGGGCCGCCGTGACACACGGAATAGCGCAAATTACCCATGGCCAAGACGCGACTGACTAAGTCAGTCAGTCTTCCGTCCACCCCATCCATCATACACAATATCACATTATTCACTGTCATAGTATTCATCCAGCCAAGTAATATTGTTGTCATCGTTGACATTAGTGGCGGACGTACCCAGTATTTTGTAAGGGGGATTGTCTTTTTGGCCAATGTGCCCTGAGCGAGAAATTTTCGCAAAATTTACCTTCAAAAATGCATTTAAAAGGTATTCTGAACTGAAAATTAACCGAAATTACAAGTTTTAGTACTTTAAAGTTATCATTATTTTAAAGATATTATTAGACTTTTGAAAATGTAAATTAGCAGATTTGTGCTTTACAGATACTTCACTTCTTTGCGACTTTTGGAAGTGCACCCAGGACTTTTGAACGCTGGTCCGAAACCAGATGTTAGCGCCAGAGTAGTACGGACATTCCTGGCCGAAAACAGTTCGTCATACCAGTCCATAACTGCAGAAGTGGATAGAGTTTTGACCCACACACGAAGTCTCAATGTCAGTGACAAAGAGTTGTTTTCTGTTTTGTCCCAAAAATTGATTGACATGTCTGCTTATCGAGTCCGCTACTCTGAAAGAACCTTAGTGGGCAGCAAAAAGTGGACGTTGGAGCCAAATCTCAAACTACTCTTCTACAAGCCATCACTGGTAAAGGTTCAAGGATTCTGTTTGGGATTCATTCCAAAGAAGCGCATGAGCAAGGACAGATTAGACAAGAATGGACACTTTGATCCCAGATTGGACATAACCATAGGCTTGGAGAAAAGAGACAAAATGTTGGAAGAAAGTTATGGAATGGATGCAAGAAGAATAGCAGAAATCACTACTAAAAATAACAAATACAAAGAAACGAGACTAGAAAAGGTGGATGTGATGTTAGGAGACGAGTACGGCACCGAAGACTTCCTGAACTACCCAGTCATCACCGCTTCTGTCTCCTCTACAGTCAGAGCACACGTTGCCACTAACGCACTCTACAAATCTGTCCTGAAGTAAGCGAAAGACAGTCTATTGAAGTTCAGTTTTATAATAAAAATATTGTTTTCAGCTGTGATCCAATCAGAACACAGGATCAGTGTGTTGCACAGTGCAAATTATCTGTGATTTCTCTTAAATGCTCCTGCGCACCTCTCATTTCCGTCACTGCTAAGTTCGCCAGTTCAGATGGTCTCCCTTTATGCAAATTACCTCATTACATCACTTGTCTGAATGGGAATGTACACACAGAATATCAGAAGTGTACAAAGAAGTGCAAATCGGCCTGCTTGAACGTGCGATATTCCTTAGCGGCTCACAGAACTCGCAGTTATGCAAATTATTCCAAGGCTAAAGTTTACATCTATCGAAAGGAGTCTGAATTTCCGATTTTTCTTGAACATCCAGCCAAATCTTGGGACAGTTTCTTTGGTGAAGTTGGTAAGAGTTTGGTTTACATTTTATAAATCAAAATTGTTGTGCTTTCTATTTCAAGGAGGTATTTTCGGTTTCTACCTGGGCATAACTTTTCTGGCTCTGATTCATTTGACCATTTTTCTACTGAAGAAGTGCTATGACCGAAGAAAATCGCTATCCTTCAGAGATGTCTCCGTGGAAGAAGCAGAAAACTTTCCCGAAGTTGTTGAAAGTGGACTACCACAGGAAAATTTTGGTATGTGAATACACTTTCCTAAAACTACATTGTATTTGGCGCTGGTATTTACATTCTAAGTGGTCAAGTAGGCTTTTAGAACTAGTAATAGAATAGAATTTTACATAATTTTTGACCAGACAAATAAAAACGGTAAGATTTTTGCAGTTCAAGAAGGCCTGGCTCTGATTGAGTTTGACAACCAACAGGATCTGGAGCATAGACTGTCACGGTTGGAAAATATGATGGTTCAGATATGTTCGAGATTAGACAATTTGAGTGAAAATATTCGATCTATTGAATAGGTGTGGAATTATTTTTTGTTTGAAGAGCTTGAAATGAAATGGTTTATAGGTTTTTATGGGTGTTTTATGATTATTTCTATCAGCAAATGAAACGTAGTCCTTTAATCAAAACCACATTCAATATAGAATGCATATAGAAAATATTGCATCCCTCCACTTATGTACGTACATACACACTTCATAACTCCATCAGTTTGAAAATAAAAGGCTTAGGATTGAATTATTCAAATTCCAGTTTGCATTTTGCTAGATGCAGTATGTATTGAAAGATTGAGTGTTTTGTGTTTCCAGTTCCTGTCCAGTCGTTTGTTTGCATTGTGTGCTTGCGTTTACTAGTCATAGACTCCGATCCATTGGTGCCGAGCCGACCCCATCTGTATGTATCTGCTGCTCTCCTACAAGTCTCACTGTTTGACTGTTCTGGTACTGAAGTTTCTCAACCGATTCTCTCTGTCCAGTGATCATCAGGCACAGATGTGGCCCTGTTCGATGTGGACTTGAATACCCACATCCCCATCCATCGCTGGCGTGACCTCTCAAGCATTCGGCCTACACTAGTCTCTACCACTACCTTCCTGCTACTGTTGCTATGGGTATTTGAATCTGAATTGGGTATGGGTATGGGTAGGTATTTTTTTAAATACCCATACCCGGGTATGGGTATGGGTAGGTATTTTAAAAATACCCGGGTATCGGGTATAAATCGGGTATTTTTCATAAATAAATGTAAATTCCACAAAATGCCAAATTTCAATTGGTTTTGCAAAAATAGTTTTTTAATCTGCTTTTTTGGGCAACTATTATGTGCTCAGTGCAGCAGTTTTACTTCACAGTTACTAGAACAGTTGTGAATTTTCGAATACTTTGGTAAATCAACATTGGCAAAAACGAAACAGCTTCCTGAAGTATAATTTCTAATAGTATACTTTCTGATTCTGGGTCACCCACACACCATGGTTGGTTAAAAATTTCAGCTTGCTGTAAATACTTGCCTCTCAGCATCAACACCAAATCCATAGAAACTATGTAACCTTCTAATTATAGTCCAAGTAAATTTATTAGTCTTACAACGGCACTTATCCTTAAACCGAGCACAAAAATAGAAGCCCGATTTCTATTAAGTAAACGAGAGGCAAGAAACTTATGCAGTGGCGTACCCAGGGGTGTAGGGTGTGTACACCCCCCCTTTGCGGTGGAGGTAGGGAGGAAAATTAGATAAAAACAAGAGAAATGAATTAATTATCTACTAAAGCTGTCAATTTAAAGCTCAGAATGCTTTTTAAACACGTTTTTTAAAGCTAATTTTGCGAAATTTTCTCGCCCTTGTTGGGCAGCGGCCGAACCAGGCAACTTCAAAATTTTACACCCCCCCCGCTTTGCAAGATCCTGGGCATACATGTACTAGGGGGTTTGGGGGTACCTCCCTGCTGGAAAGGCAAAACCCCCTCACCCCACCCCCCGAGACAGGTTAAGGGACCCCCCGCCGACTGAAAAATACAAGTACCAGTCAGGGTTGTATATTTTTCCGAAAAAAACCTCGGCCTGTTTTTTTCCAGTTTTTTTCCGGTTTTTTTCCGGTTTTTTTCCTAAATCGCGGAAAAAAACTCCAGCCCAAGTTCTGAGTATCCTAGGCTGGTTTTATGATTCCTAACGCTTTCTAGCGCCTTCCTCAGTCTTCTTAGACCAGAAATACACGTGTTACATTGATATAAATCACGAAACAGGCATGAAACAGTGCCTGACAGGTTCCATAAATAACGCTATATGCAAATTTTCTTACAGCAGTTTGCATTTTTGTTTTTTCATGCCAAATTTGGTCTTTTTTGTTGTTTTTCTAACAGTTTTGAGTCAGTATGGCCTATTATACATAGCAAAAGTCCATTTTTTTAACGAAAAATGACGTAAATTAGCTATTTTTAGCTTGAGTTTTTTTCCGCGATTTATGTTTTTTTCCGACCCTTAGGAAAAAAACCGGTTTTTTTCCGGAAAAAAACAGTTTTTTTCCGGTGTTTTTTTCCCACCTCACATCCCTGGTACCAGTAGTGGCTCCAGTAGTACTAACAAACTGGCTCAGAAATAACTAATTTTTAGCCTAAAATTCGCTTCAAAAGCCTTTGGAAACCGAATTTGGCGTTTCCGCTGCTGATATTTAAGAAAAATCTGAGGTTTTAGAAGCCCTTTTTGTCATTTTTTGCTTGTTTTTGGCTCTAAAACGCTATTTGGCAGCATAAAACAGCGATTTTTGACGCCGTTACTGAAAAAAACGTGCTAAAACACATTTCCAGGCGTTTTGGAGCTTTTTGAAGTTTTGGATCCCCCTTTGGGCGAAACCACCCCTACCTCCCTCCCCCCGGGTCGGACCGGAGCTGCTACCATACATGTAACAGGTCATCCGCCGATGGGGGGAGGGGGGGTTGGGGGGTCTGGCGCCGGCCGGGGGGTCTGAGCCAAAATTTTGGGGGAGGGGGTGGGCACTAAAAAACGCTCAAAAATCGAAAAAATCGCAATTTTTTGGCTAAAAATTGCCAAAAATCGCTAATTTGGGCTGAAATACAGCTAAAAAGTGCTGTTTTGCAGGCGATTTTGGCAATTTTTGTGTGTGAAATTGTAAAAAATTGCAAAAATTTGCTCGAAAATTTACTTGCCAGAAAAATCGGAGGGGGGGTCGGTGAAATCGTCTCGGGGGGGGGGGGGCGGGTCCCCACGGGGGGGGGGTCTGGCCTAAGTCGGGGGGGGGGCAGACCCCCCCCAGACCCCCCCTGTTACATGTATGGCTGCTACATGTATGATCCTGGGTACGCCACCGACTGTTTGCGCGCAAAAGACTTTTTATGTACTGTACGTACATTTGTAAAAAGTCAGCTTCAGTTAAGTACCATGTTTTATGCATGTCATGTATACAGTGTGTACTGTGAATTTGCAGTGAGAGATTGAGGTGCATAATAACCCAGCGCGTTCCTTTCTGAGCCCGCAAACGCTTTTCAGTAAGATGTTTTCATAGTGTTTTATGCATAAAATTAAAAGGCCAAAATGCTTAATTATACAATTCTTGAAACAAATTAGGTGGCTAACTAATGGTTTCGAAACAGTAAAGTGACTGTATAATGATGCATGGCAAAAACTGTATTTCTAAACAATTCCTTGAGAGAATTTTTGCACAGTTTTGCAGAAATTAAGGTGTCTTTGCGCGATTTTTTCTAAGAAAATACCCATTCAAATACCCGGTATTTTTCAAAAAATCGGGTATACCCGGGTATGGGTATTAGAAAAAGTACCCGGGTATGGGTATACCCAATTTCAGGTAGTTTTACTCAAAAATACCCAGTTTCGGGTATGGGTATGGGTATACCCGATCAACAGTACTTCCTGCAACTCCTCAAAGATCTATAACAGCACAATCAAGAGCAACTACAGCTTTACGACATGAGCAACTCAAGCATCGACAAGAGCAAGGTTCGCCTGGTACCTGTCTCTGGGCTGAAAGGCTCCCCAGACAACAAAGAAAGCGCGCTTCTTAGTTTGTATTCGAAGAAGGAAAACGAGAAGAAGAAGGGTAAAGAGAAGAAGAAAGAAGAGAAGAGAAATGGAATGACAGAGGAAGTGGAGAAAAACAGGCAGAGTCAGATGAAAGTGGAAGAAAAGGATGCTGGGACAAATGAAGAGAAAAAAGTGAAGAGAGGAGACATGGAGAAAATTGAGGAAAAAGACGAAGAGTAAGTCCATAAAAGAGCAAGAGGCGCGAAAGAGAATGAGGAAGAAGACGAAAGATGATGGGGAAGAGAAGGAGGAGCATTATGAGAAGAAAGCGGATGCGAAGAAGGAGGATTATGAGAAGAAGGAGGAAGGTAAGAAGGAAGGTGAAGATGAAGAGAAGAAGACAGAGGAGGAGAAAGAGGATCTGTTTGAGCTCACTGCATCAGAGTTGGGACCCGTTTTATGGATGTAAACGAGAGATGAAAGCAAAGACACAGAAAGGCAAGAATGTAGCGGGACAGAGATTGTGCCAGCAAGGTGTCAGAGCAGAGTGAATTACTGGAGATGAAGAATCGGAGAAGGAAGAGGCAGTTCTACAGTTCGAATCCAACAGCGTCGGGCACAGAAGAAATCTGTTAGCGAGAGTGATGAAAGATTGTGATTGTTTAGTGCCAGTGTTTTTCTGTATCCAGTTTCTGTTTGCCTGCGTTTACTAGTCATAAACTGCGTTTCTGTGTGTAGTGGTACATACATGTATATGTAGGTATGTCTGAATCAGCTATTGCTACATATGAACAACAGCCGAAAGCCGGTTGGTCTAATTGGACAAACATAATCGCAAGTGGCCAAGTAAATCTGTAATAATTCATGTGATTTTCCGTCACAAATTGCAGTCCAAACGATGCTCTCTAATGAGCAAGAACCATGAGTCAATCTCCTTTCTCTAACATCAACCGAACATGTCAAACGTGACAGCAACTTATTCGCTTTCGCTCTCAGCTATTTTCTCTGTTGTCTCTATTCCTCTTTATCTATCGGTTATTTTCGTGATTGCCAAACATAAAAGCACTTTATTTTCCTCTAACTTTTACTCCTTCTGTCTGTGTACTGGGGTGGCAGATGTGAGTCAGCTGTTGATACAGTATCTTGTGATCAAGGCATTTCGCTGGAGGATGCCTTGGACCGATTGGTTGCTGCAGGATTGGGCTCATGATGGTGCACTGCTCAAAGGTTTTTCCGTGGGCGCCATTACCTTCTGTCAAGTTCAGTATTTCGGTGTCTGCATTATGGCAGCAAACAGGTGATTATTTTCTGTTCAACTTGATTGTTACTATTAAAAGTGAATATTTATTTTAGATTTACAGCCATCGTATTTCCCTTCGAATATGATACGGTATTTTTTAGCATATACAAAATTTTGTAAACTTGGTTTGAGAGGTACTGTATGTATGACTTGCTTTAAAGTCCAATTCTAGATTTGGAACAAAGATATATTGTGGCTACAAAAGACTTGCTACTTTTTGCTGCCACTTTTGGCCTGTTCTCCATTGTTTTGGACCGATTTCTACGCCTGGATAGAACCAGACGGAAAAGGAGCAATCAGTTTTAGAAACAGAGAACATCACAAGGTAAACTTCCACATAATAACATAACATAACATAACATAACATAACATAACATAACATAACATAACATAACATAACATAACATAACATAACATAACATAACATAACATAACATAACATAACATAACATAACATAACATAACATACTGCAAAGAAAACCATTTCAATTTATGCAGAAAACATCGTCAGTAAAGTTTATCTAAAATAACAGAAATGAACAATAACCCAAGACAGACCAGACTGATAGGGTATTTTTCTGCAGAGAAAGATACAATCTGCCAAAATTAGTGAATGCTAAACTAAAAATTTAGCTTTTCTACCTGACAGCAGCAGTGGTAAACGGAGGGCTAATGATTCCACTGATCACAGTGCTGTACATGTGCATGTTGGCTGCAGTTATCAAGAAGCATCGAACGATTCAGCCTCTGCTGATGATAACGAACCGGAAGGAAAACAGATCGACAGAAATCAGACTTGCTCTAAATAGTTTCATGGTGTTCGTAGCTATGTTAGCGGTGGCTGTGGTTTTGGTCTGTCAAATGCTCAGTGACGATGCTTTGACTAACATTTGGTACTCTGTTTTGTTGGTTACCACTGATTTGTTGTCTTGTGTCAATGCTTATGCTCTGTTGATTACAGCGCATGAGGTTAGGAAGCAGTTTGTCAAGTTTGTTTGGTGTGCTTTGTTACGACATGCCAAATGCCTAGACAAATAAGTTTCAAACATGTTGAACTTGATACAGTGCTAGGTTCTAGATGTCTGTGTGATATATTGTTTTGTTGGTGTTCTTAACCCTTTGCAAATAACCAACGCCATATGGCGCAGTTGGCCAAATTATCGGAAAGCAAAAAATGATGGTAAACAGCGGAAAGCTGATTCAGTCAGACCTATCGGACAGCTGTTCACACCCCTCGTAAACTAAAAATTAGTTGTTTTAGATGTTCAGATGGTCAGTTACAACACAAAACACACGCTCACACTACCGCACAGCAACTCAAACACACTAAATACTCATATTATAGCAATCACATTCTTTCATCATCACTAGTCAATAAACTTTCTGTTCTGCTTCAGTGGTTGAAAGATAGTCTCTAGCTCTAGACACAGGGTGTGCCAAAAAAACAACCCAGCAGACCTTTTGCTGTAGCAAACGCAAATCTCAACCGATTTGAATGAATCCTTTTTTAAATGAAAGATAAATAAATTCTTGAAAGATTGATGTACCGTTTATTAAGATAGCCCGCTTAGTTCCTGAGATATTTGTCCTCAAAGTCAAAACAGAGATTTTGACAATGAACAAGAGTGATAAAGAACAACCCAGCAGATTTTTTACTTTTGCAACCATGAATCTGAATCGATTTGAATGAATCCTTTTTTGAATGAAAGACTGATAAATTCTTCAAAGATTGGTGCAATTTGTTATTGAGATTCACAGTTTAGTTCTTGAGATATTTGCCTTCTAAGTTGAAACATATTTTGGCAAAGAACAAGAGCGATTCCGTTGCATTTCATAATAAAGCAGATTCCTACTGCTAGGACTAATGATGCTAGTGTTGAAGTAAACCAAGTTTCTGTGTCTCCATTAAAGCCTCCCAGAGCGCTTAGCAGTAGCAGGAATCCGTTTTATTACGAAGTGCAGAATAATAAAAAAATCCCTCTTGTTCACTGCCAAAATAACTGTTTTGATTTTGAGAGCCAATATCTCAGGAACTAAGCAGACTACATTAATGAAATTTCATCAATCTTTCAAGCATTTATTTATCTTTCATTTAAAAAAGGATTTATTCAAATCGGTTGAGATTTGCGGTTGCTACAGCGAAAAATCTGCTGGGTTGTATATTTTTTTTTGGCACACCCTGTACTACAATACTGGAGCGGGAGTGTATTTTACATAAAGTTTTGCAAAATTTTAGCCCAATCGGCGGCGAAAATATGAGATTGTCTGGTCTGGAGAGTGGAGGTGCGGGAGCGCAAGTCGATTCTTAGAAAACCCAGCTCTTAAGTTGGAAACCATCGAGACGAAGCCAGAAAAGGCATTAGCCAATCGGAGCACGAAAGGCAATTTCCAGACCACTTTCAGACGGCCAAATATAGTTACATAGCTCTGAGAACATCTTTGGTTACTTGCTATTTCTGCAGGCCTGTAGAAAAGTTCTTTTCTTTTCTCGAAACGAATTTATGTTTTTTCTCTAAATTTTGAGAAGGGAAGCACCGCAGAAAATGCTCATAAAACTACATATAATCTTGGCTGGGTTGTTGTCAAGCAGAACAGTTGAAGGCTTTTGGTTTCCTAGTGAGTCTTTTACCTTTCCAGTCTCTGTATAAACTGTAAAGTGAAGTAAACTCTTTTCGAACCGATCAATCCGCATTTCTCAACCGATTCAGCTACAAATTTCCGTCCTCTCTCCCTCTTCTCTGCATCAACGAAGTGCATAAAATTGTGAAAAACTAAATTTTATCCAAGTTTCAAGAATTTAATAGTTTCTAAATTCTGAACCGAAATGAAATAGTCTACCTACATACACAATTAATTACTCAATTGAAATTCCTTTCTGGAAGTCTCCACCTAATGGAGGGGTCTGGCTCCCTATGTACGTAGGCCGATGTGCAGGCCGGGGGGAATGCCATTCGAGGATTTTCAGCGGGCCAGGCTGGACCTATTGTTGTTTGTGTATACACATACACATTTACCATACACAAAAATACACATTGTTTTTTCAATGTGTATACACATACACATACACATACACATACGCATTGAAAATTCGGATACACATTGCCATACGCAAACAGTACTCAAAATGTGTATTTTTGTGTATGTGTATTTGATACTGTTGTTTGGGTATGGGATTTTCAGGAATCGGTTCGGTATGGGTAGGTATTTTTTGGCATACCCAGGAATCGGTTCGGTATGGGTAGGTATCCGCAATAATACCGGTATACCGGTATTTATTCGGTATTTGCTGAAAATGCTTTACAAAGTCAAAACACTATTCTCCACTTGTACAAGGCCATGGATTTAGTCATTTCTAAGGTCAGAGGCCAGAAAATTCATCAAAATCAATGGGATTTACAGATTTTTAGGAAATTTTTTGAATCTTTATATTTTCACTGGAGTGAAAATCGTTTCTATTAATAATTTTGGCTAAGAGAAATGTTTCCATTGTACTATAGTTTTTAGGCCTGCTAGTGTACAGTATGGAGATCTAACCAGCAGTGACAAAAATCGGGGGCTATTTTGTTGATTGTGATTGTACTGTACATCAAACACATAGAGACTTGATTATTAAGCACCAGTGTAAAGTTTGGCGAAAACTAGACCAACGCTTTCTAACCACAAAGCAAGTTTGGGAAGGGAGTAGGGTCAGAGGACTAAAAATCATTCAAATTCGATATTTTGGGAGTACTGTTGATCGGGTATACCCATACCCATACCCGAAACTGGGTATTTTTGAGCAAAACTACCTGAAATTGGGTATACCCATACCCGGGTACTTTTCGAAATACCCATACCCGGGTATACCCGATTTTTTGAAAAATACCGGGTATTTGAATGGGTATTTTTAGAAATAATCACGCAAACACACGTTAATTTCTGTCCAACCTCTGCAAAAATTCTCTCAATGAAGTGTTTAGAAATTGAAATACAGTTTTTGCTATGCATCATCATACAGTCACTTCACTATTTCGAAATGGTTGGTTATGCACCTAATTTGTTTCAAGAATTGTATAATTAAGCATTTTGGCTTTTTTATTTTATGCATAAAACACCATGAAAACATCTTACTGAAAAACCTTTGCGGGCTCAGCAAGTAACGCGGTGGGTTGAATGCACCTCATATGTATGTACATGTAACGGGGGTCTGGGATCTGCCTCCCACCCGACTTAGGCCAAAACCCCGGATGCCCCCCAAGACGAGTTTTCCGACCCCCCTCCGATTTTCCTGGCAAGTCATTTTTTGAGCAAAGTTTTGCGATTTTTTGCAATTTCAGACACAAAAATTGCCAAAATCGCTTGTAAAACAGCACTTTTCTGTAGCTGTATTTCAGCCCAACTTAGCGATTTTTAACCATTTTTATTAGAAAAATTGCAATTTTTCGATTTTTGACCGTTTTTAGTGCACAACCCCCTCCCAAAATTTGGGCTCAGACTCCCCGGCCGGCACCAGACCCCCGACCCTCCACCCCCTTCGGCGGATGACCTGTTACAAGTATGCCATATATGGTACCCCTACCCATGACCATGGGTGCCAGTACCATATGGTACCGGTACATTTACCAATTCGAAGGCAGGGTACCATATATGGTTCCACAACCTTAAGTAGCGGTACCATATATGGTACCGGCACCTTATACATTGTATGGTGCCAGTACCAAAAACCGCCTAAAGTGCCTGACTGTATAAGGCTAATAAATAGTTGTACTATTAGAAGGTTACAACGTTTCTATGCATTTGGTCTTTATGCTGAAGGAAGTATTTACAGCAAGCTGAAATTTTTATACAACCATGGTGGGTGGGTGACCCAAAATCAGAAAGTACTATTAGAAATTATACTCCAGAAAGCTGATTCGTTTTTTTTGCCAATGTTAATCTACCAAAGTTCGAAAATTCACAACTGTTCTAGTAACTGTGAAGTAAAACTGCTACATTGAGCACATAATATTTGTGCAAAAAGCAGATTAAAAAACTAGTTTTGCAAAACCAATTGAAGTTTGGCATTTTTAGGGGATTTACATATATTTATGCGATTTTAATGAAAAATACCCGATTTATACCCGATACCCGGGTATTTTTTAAATACCTACCCATACCCATACCCGGGTATGGGTATTTCAAAAAATACCTACCCATACCCATACCCAATTCAGAATCAAATACCCATAGCAACAGTATTTGGGAGGATATTGATATAGAATGTGTTTCTGCTACTGTTATTTTACTAGTGGATTTTTATTTTACTATTTACTAAATTTACTACAAATGCAGCTCCTCAATTTAATTTTTTTTTATTTTACTACCAAGCAGCTCTGATTTTACTAATTTTTGTTTTACTAATAATTTTACAAATTTTACTACAATTTTACTACGATTTTACTAGTCATTATGGGCAATTTTGCATCAATGATGCCAAGATCTTATGAATAATTAATGTTGGTGCTAATTAGTTGCTAGATTTGATCATGATACAAGGTTCTCAAGAACTTTAGAGACAAAAATGTGTGAAATTCGTCTGTCAACAGTGCGCCCACCACACACACATTATTTATTGCAAAATTGATCAAGAATTTGGCTAGAAATCACCAAAAAACTAGTAAAGTAGTAGTAAAATTTTTATTTTACTATTGACGGTCTTTGTTAATTTAATTTTATTTTTGTTTTACTATTGGCTCTTAATTTTACTTTTTACTATTATTTTACTACAGTCATGTCTCGTTAATCCGGACCTCGTTAATCCGGATATTCGCCTTCCGGACAAGATTAGGCCAGGTCCCAATTTTCCCCCATGTTATATGACTCGTTAATCCGGATCCGGATTCGTTAATCCGGACAGAAGATTTGGGGTCCCAACTTCGAAATTTGTATGGTAAAGTGATTCGTTAATCCGGATTTGGTTAATTTGGACAAAATCTATGCGCAATTTTTGAATTCAGGTGTGAATTTTCAATTGAATAATGCTTTTCGGTTGGTCAGAATATGATTATTTTTGCCTTTTTAGGAGCTATAATAAGCTGAAATAAGCTTTTGGCTTTTAATTAGGAGGTACATTGTACAACTGCAGAATCTGATATGCAACTAACAAATAGCTGTCATTTAGGCCTTTGACCCGAAAAACAGTGTTTTAGCTTTGATTCGTTAATCCGGAAATTCGCTAATCCGGACAAAATTCGTCGGTCCCAACTTGTCCGGATTAACGAGACATGACTGTACTAGTAAAATACCACTAGTATTACTAATTTTTGTTTTACTATACTATAGTAAAATAACAGTAGTTTCTGCATGCCAAAAAATGCAAAATTACAAAGAAAACATGGTGATCATAGGGAATTTTCGATAAAAATTGAACTAAGCTGGACAAAAAATACCGATTCCCAAATACCTGGGTATTCCCAAAATAATCGGTATACCCGGTATGGGTATTTATTAAAATACCTGGAATCGGTAGGTATTTATTGGGTAGGTATTCGCAAAAATACCCATTTTTCGGTATGGGTTCGGTATACCCAATCAACAGTAGTATTTGATCAGCAAAAGTCGATAAAGTTGCGAACAGAAACGTAAAATTTCCATGCTTTTGCTGCAGTAATAAACCGTAGATATCCTCTAAAGCCTTCAAATGGCCTAAGTAACTCGATTTCAAAGCTATCCAAGGTTTCAAGCAGCAGACATTGAGAGATTTGATTTCCTAGCATTTCTGACTGAAAATCTACCAAAAAATTTGTATTTTCAGTACAATACACATACACAAATATACACAAAAATACACATTCTTTTGTTGAATGTGTATACACAAATTACCATACACATTTGAAGGTAAAAGTGTATACACATACACATACACAAACACAAACACATACACATACAGATACACATACACATACACATACACATACACATACACATACACATACACATACACAAATGGAAAATCCAATACCAAACAACAGTAGCCGGACCGGAATACATGAACTAGTAGTGGCAATCTGGAGGTGTTCCCAAATGGACAAGGGCCGAACCCCAAATCGGAGACCCCAGCGACACTTTTCTTACCCTGTCCTCCGATTTTCTGATAAGTAATTGTACGTCACTTTCTGAAATTGTCTTACTATTTCAAGCCAACATCGCTCAAATTTCCCGTAAAACACCAATTTTAACTGTATTTACTTGTGCCGAGTGCTTTTGATCGATTTTTAGTCTGGCACTCTGCTGTACAGCGATCTTTAAACGATTTTTGTAGTCTACCCTTACCCTCAATTTTGGGTTCGATCCCCTTCACCTGGCTCAAACTGCAACCCCCACCTCTGTCGATCGATGGATGACCTGTACGTACATGTATGATGACCAACTCTTAGCGTGGTTGTAGCGAACGGATGTAATGACAAACCAGCAGCGCGACAAGAATGTCCATTTATCCGGCAAGTCGGCATGTGCAGGATGACCTGGACCAAATACGTCTGTCCGAGAACTTGTGGTTCTTGCGGCGGCGGCTACGGTGGCGGTATGAGTTTTAGAAGAGACTAAACCGATACAGTTACATTTACTTTTAGGGGGGCAAAGATGTCGCGACACGAGCAATTGGTGCCCCTTGATTCGGGGAGGCTGTGAAAACTCTGGCCAAGTTGCGCAGCAATGCAGAAGAACCTGCAATCAATGCTGAGCAAACAACCTGAAATACGTTGTTGTCTTCTGCTGCGTTGGTTTGACCGGCAATAAACATTGTTTGATTGATTGATGCGCCCCATTATTTATTAGAAGTCAGTTTTGTTATGTACACAGAAACAAAAGCTTTTGGATAACAGAAACATGAGAAGTACACACTCTGTTTTTTCTCTACATGACCTTACGACAATATTACACAATAGTCTCAGCGTGTGATGATGAGGAGAATCATCCAATCTCTTGACTTCTAAAGATCACTCAGTCTACACTGTCGTCACAGCCTACAACGCAAAAATTCTGTAATAAGTAAGAACCACTTCATGAGCATCGCTTACTTGTCTGTATTGCAATTTTGGTCGAATTATATGTCGTGTAGAGTTTGCTTGCTCTGGGCAAACGTTCTAAACCCTTGCGCACGGAATGAGAGGCCTTATGAAAATTTCATTGTAGTACCTTGGGGTGTTTTGCTGGGACAGTGACATTGCTCCACATTCTCAGGTCTTCAGCCATGTGTTTGCAGGTGAACAGGGCTCTAATCCCCATTCTAATGTTGCTTTGTCGCAGCGGATAGATTATGACGTTAGCCAGTGGGTTCAGTGTGAAGATCCAAAAGCCCAATGGGGTCTCCATCATGAATGGCAGAACCCATGGCAACACTGTGAAAAGGAAAGTGCATGCACAACTGATGCCTGAAACCGAGAGATCTTTCCAGATTATTATGGTCGGTCATTCGGTCAGGCAGTCAGTTGGGTTAGTCGATCAGTCAGACACAATTGTAAAGTTCCACATGTAATAGTCCATACATGTAGCTGGGTTTTCGGCTGGGGGGGTTTTTTCCAGATCCAAAATAGGGTTTCAGCACTATTTCCAAAGGGGGTTTCAGCGACCTTTTTTGGTGTCCAAAAGTGGGTTTTAGCGACCTTTTTTTGGGCTCAAAACAGGGTTTTGAGGACTAAAAATCGGGTAAAAATTCTGTCAGAAGTGCAAAAATTCCCTTTAAAACCCTATTTATTGGTTTAAAATGTGCAGAAAATCCTATTTTTTATTAAAAACGTGCAAAAAACATGTTTTTGCTTTAAAACATGCAAAAAAGCTCTATTTTACTCGACAGAATACAGCTAAAATGCGTATCTGGAACCCTATTTAGAGATTTTGAAACAAAAATTAGGGCACTGAAACCCTGTTTAGGGTTTTTGAGACCCAAATTAGGGTTCCGGAACCCTATTTAGGGCTTTTGAAACCCAAATTAGGGTCCCGGAACCCTATTTAGGGTTTCAGAAACCCTGTTTAGTCTCTGTGAAACCCAAATTAGGGTTCCGGAACCCTATTTAGGGTTTTTGAAACCCAAAGTAGGGCTCCGGAACCCTATTTAGGGTTTCAGAAACCCAAATTAGGGTTTCAGAAACCCAAATTAGGGTTCCGGAACCCTATTTAGGGCTTTTGAAACCCAAATTAGGGTTCCGGAACCCTATTTAGGGTTTCAGAAACCCAAAGTAGGGCTCCGGAACCCTATTTAGGGTTTCAGAAACCCAAATTAGGGTTCCGGAACCCTATTTAGGCTTTCTGGTACCCAAAACAGGGTTTCGGAACCCTATTTAGGGTTTCTGAAACCCTAAATTGGGTTCCGGAGGCATTACTTTGGGTTTCTGAAACCCTAAATAGGGTTCCGGAACCCTATTTAGGGCTTTTGAAATGCTAAATTACGGTATATAAGTCTTGAAACCCTGAATTTTAGCAGTTTGTAACCCAAAATAGGGTTTCAGAAAAAAAACTCCCCCAGAATTCGGCTGGGGGGGGGGGGTTTGCCGAAAATCGGGCCTGGGGGGGCTAACCCCCCCAAAACCCCCCCTCCTACATGTATGTAATAGTCTACCCAACTGACAATTGAGATGGCGAAGAGAAGATATGGTAAATCAACCAAGACAAAAAAGTAAATTTGTTTGAAAATTTGACTTTTCAAAAACGTATAAACTGCTGCAGCTGCAACTCACCCACAGTGACAGTGAACTGACGCTGGTGTTTCAGGTCCCTCTTCATCTGACTGTTAGCTACTAGTGGTGCGGTCTTATTTGGCTTTCTTACGAACACAACCACCGTTGCTGCATACAGCACCACACTGAGCAACGCCACAGTTGGCAGCGCTAACATGTAGTGCATGGTGTAAACCGGGAAAGCTTCCCAGATCTTCATCATTCTAAAGCAACCGAAACCAATTCGTGGCTGGTCATTCGGTCGATTCATAAAGGCCAGCAGCAAGCCGATTCCTCCGTTCAGCAAGCTGTAACCATAAGCCACTCCTAGCATGCTGTAGGTGTATCTTGTCGTCCAGCCCACATAGTCCAGAGGAACAGACACTGCTAACAGACGGTCGAGGGAGATCACTGCCAACATCGCAGCTGCCACATGATCGGTGAACATGAAGGATAAGGTATGGGGTGTGTTCACACATTCCCAACCAGTCAAATGAGATCTCAAGTCTTCTTTAGTGGCTCTAACCATTGTCAGTATACGGTACACTCCTAAAAGAACAAAATGTTTGTACGCACATACGTAACCACTTAGTTTGTCAGTTCGTCAGTCAGTGGGCAGGTCGGTCGGTCGGTCGGTCGGTCGGTCGGTCGGTCGGTCGGTCGGTCGGTCGGTCGGTCGGTCGGTCGGTCGGTCGGTCGGTCGGTCGGTCGGTCGGTCGGTCGGTCGGTCGGTCGGTCGGTCGGTCGGTCGGTCGGTCGGTCGGTCGGTCGGTCGGTCGGTCGGTCGGTCGGTCGGTCGGTCGGTCGGTCGGTCGGTCGGCCGGTCGGTCGGTCGGTCGGTCGGTCGGTCGGTCGGTCGGTCGGTCGGTCGGTCGGTCGGTCGGTCGGTCGGTCGGTCGGTCGGTCGGTCGGTCGGTCGGTCGAGCAAAGCTACCTGTAACCAGATAAGCCATTTGGTTGCAGCCATCAGCCAATGTTTGCCCTGCCAGAATCAAATATTCTTTCTTAGATCGGAGGGCTGGGAATTTCATTATGACAACAGTGATGAGTAAGTTCAGTCCCCCCACTGTCAGTCCTTGAGCTATGCTAGTCAGACTGGACTGAAAGCTATAGAAAGTTGCTGTATTCAGAGAAGTGTTTGTGAGGCGGGAGTTGGTTAGGTTCACGATTGATTTGGTTTCGTTATTTAAGCTATCCATCAGTCCTCTGTTTTATTGTCAGTATAAAATGGTAGAAACAAACAGACGTATTCAGGTAGATATTGTAGGCTAGTCAGCCAAACTCTAAACGTTTGCCTTCAAAAATTAGACACAGAACGAAAAACACACAGTGGTCAATCGCACTCAACGTGTGAGTCAGGGCAACGGTGCAAAAATATAGCTCTTAGTCCATAATTAGGCTTGTTGTCAGACTTCTGCTGAAATACTGTTTACCAGTAGACTGGACTCATTAGCAGATCTAAGCTTAGAAAGAACACGTGAAATTAACCGTAACTTTGCGTCCTGATGAATCACTAGATTGAGAATATTGGACTGATATTAGGTACTTTGTCAATACCTGCCCACAGTACGACATCCTAATATTATACTGCATGTCACTACTGAAATGCAAGCGAAAAACTAAACAATCTGAAATAGTCAAAGATTGTCGGATAGCAGGTTTGGTTGAGTGATAGTCCCTTTAACATCGCAACTAAGAACTGGTTGGAATTGAAGGACATAACAATGCAATCTCGGCCCGCTGCTCGTCCTGTTTAAAAATGGAAATAATAAATCGCCAAACCAGAGACGTCGTGTCATACATTCAGCTCAAGTAAAGAACAAATACAATCGGTCTAAGGGACTCAAACATATATGCAGTACAGTGCATTTGACAAAGTTCAAGTTTCTTTAAAAATATCACAATAAATAAAACCGTTAAGCCAACATAATATTACACACATACACATACACATTGAAAATTAAGATACACATTACCATACACAAACACTACTCGAAATGTGTATTTTTGTGTATGTGTATTTGATCAGCAAAAGTCGATAAAATTGCGAACAGAATCGTAAAATTTCGATGTTTTTGCTGCAGTAATAAACAGTAGATATCCTCATAAAGCCTTCAAATGGCCTAATAACTCGATTTCAAAGATATCCAAGGTTTCAAGCAGCAGACATTGAGAGATTTGATTTTCCTAGCATTTCTGTCTCAAAATCTACCAAAAAATTTGTATTTTCCGTACAATACACATGCACAAATATACACAAAAATACACATTGTTTTGTTGAATGTGTATACACAATTTATCATACACATTTGAAGGTAAATGTGTATACACATACACATACACAAACGGAATATCCAATACAAAACAACAGTATGGACAACTGACAACGAACCGTATTTGGTTGGTTTTTGGTGAATAAAAGCAGTAGAAAAAACAACGTTTCTACGAAACACAATAAATTTGTTTGTCACACAGAGACACAATCATAAAATAGAGTAAATACTCTAAGCTTTAAAATATCGTAGATCCGTCAAACGGACAAAGATGGTATAGTATGTACGTAATTGACTTGTGCTGGAACTTGAACTGTATCTCTTAACTGATGTGGAGTGAATAATGAAGCCAAAAAATAAAGTTTGAAAACCTAAGATTGGTGCTTCGAATTTCAGTAAGAAATATTTTTAATCAACTGTTTCGTTCAACTGTACTAACTTTTAAGAAAATCTAGTGTATAGTATACCTACTGGTTCAAATCCCAGAATAAATCTGAAGTTTTCAGAGAAGTTCCATAATCACGTTTCTATTAGCAATTGTCCTCAATAGCTTAAAAATCACTTCAATTTGAAGAGATTTTAATGGTAGGAATATTTTAAGAACTGCTGACTTTTTCCAGTTAGTGTCTCTCTCATCTTGTTGTGCACAGAATTCACAGTGCTACCAACTGTGATAATCAATATATATTTCTAAGCTAAATAGAATAAATTCACTCCACAACAGCGGTAGAAGATCTTTACACCCATTTACACCGACTCCACTGCCTATAACATTACATACCAACTAACCAACCAACCACACCACACATCGAGCAATTACCCTCAACTCACCTCATCAGCCTTGTCTTTCTTCTCCATACGGCTTCGGCTTGACTCGGCTTGTCGAGCGTTCTAAAATAGTCTTCATCTTCATCTACCACAAAAACTTTAATTAACCTTGTTGTGGTCGGTTGCCATGGTGGTCCACAACTTCAGGTCTTCAGGCATGCTTTACACACCATCAACGCCCAGATACCTTTTCTTATGTTGCGCTGCCGCAGTGGATAGATGAGGATGTTGGCCAAAGGGTTGATGGTGAAGATGCCGAAACCGATCGGTGTGCGTCTCATAAACGGTACCACCCACGGCAACACTGCGAACAGGAAAGTGCACAGAGAACTGATGCCTAGAACAAAAAATATGGATGAGAGGGAGAGGGAGAGGGAGAGGGAGAGGGAGAGGGAGAGGGAGAGGGAGAGGGAGAGGGAGAGGGAGAGGGAGAGGGAGAGGGAGAGTGAGAGTGAGAGTGAGAGTGGGAGTGGGAGTGGGAGTGGGAGTGGGAGTGGGAGTGGGAGTGGGAGTGGGAGGGGGAGTGGGAGTGGGAGTGGGAGTGGGAGTGGGAGTGGGAGTGTGCGTGGGAGTGGGAGTGGGAGTGGGAGTGGGAGTGGGAGTGGGAGTGGGAGTGGGAGTGGGAGTGGGAGTGGGAGTGGGAGAGTGCGAGTGCGAGTGCGAGTACGAGTGCGAGTGCGAGTGCGAGTGCGAGTGCGAGTGCGAGTGCGAGTGCGAGTGCGAGTGCGAGTGCGAGTGCGAGTGCGAGTGCGAGTGCGAGTGGGAGAGGGAGAGAAGAAGAAGAAGAAGAAGAAGAAGAAGAAGAAGAAGAAGAAGAAGAAGAAGAAGAAGAAGAAGAAGAAGAAGAAGAAGAAGAAGAAGAAGAAGAAGAAGAAGAAGAAGAAGAAGAAGAAGAAGAAGAAGAAGAAGAAGAAGAAGAAGAAGAAGAAGAAGAAGAAGAAGAAGAAGAAGAAGAAGAAGAAGAAGAAGAAGAAGAAGAAGAAGAAGAAGAAGAAGAAGAAGAAGAAGAAGAAGAAGAAGAAGAAGAAGAAGAAGAAGAAGAAGAAGAAGAAGAAGAAGAAGAAGAAGAACTAAGATTGTTTCCAACGCACCAACGGTCACCATGAACTGCTGTTGCTGTTTCAAGTCACGCTTCATCTGACTATCAGCCACTGCAGGTGCGGCCTTCTTCTGCTTGCTCACATAGACAACCACTGCAACCACATACAACACAACACTCAGCAGGGCGAAGGTAGGCATGGAAAAGATGTAATGCTTGGTGTAGACTGGGTACAAACTCCAGATCTTCATCATACCACACTGGTAGCCGAAACGCAGCCGATCATCCAGGCGCGCCAGAACCAAACCGATTCCTCCTGTCAGCAAGCTGTAGCCATAGGCCAACGCCAGCAACCGGTAGGTGTAGGTAGTGCTCCAGCCGATATATTGCAGAGGCAGCGCCACTGCTAGCAGACGGTCCAGAGAGACCACTGCCAGCATGGCAACTGCCACGTGATCGGTGAAGATGAAGGACAGTACTGACGGTCGCTGAACGCACTCCCACGCACTCAAACGCACTGTGTAATCTTGTTGAGTTGCTGTTGTCACGCTCAGGATACGGTATGCTCCTAAAATCACTACTCTACTCACCAACTAAGCCAACTCACAAACACACTGACTGACTGCCATTGACTGGCTAATTGGCTGACCAATCAAACCCAAGCAACCAAATGATCCAGTTACTTGCCATCTGACCCAGTAACAACCAGCTAGCCATTCCACCAACCGGCCTACTGATTGACCAAGCCACTAACTGGTAACTGGCTGACTGACCAGACCAGTGATACTAAGCAACCAAGTGATCTGGTGACCGACCACGTGACACAGCAACAACCAGCACATCAACTGGACTGACAGACAAAGCCACTAACTGGCAATGGGCTAACTGATCAGCTCAACCAGTGATCGATCCGATCTGGTCCAATGTGAGGGGCCTTACCACCCTATGATCAGACTTACATGGCCCATTTCGCAAACCCCAAGTATTCGTCATCTTGGACGTTTGCCCTTCTTTCACTGCCCAGCCATGTCCTAGCCTGACGTCATGGTGCTGTTAGCTCCCGACAGCCACTGTTGGACTCCTGGCATACTTGGTTTCTCAGACAGCTCCTGACGTCATCGATCTTCTCTTCCAACGCGGCATGCTTTAGGTGCTTAGGCAGATCCAGTCGGTTCCCATTTACCTACTCGCTGTCACCAGCTTTCGGTGGCCTGGGTGGAGCTTTGTGCTGACGACCAACTCTTCGCGGCAAGACACTTGCCACGCCGAGAGGATGAGTGTACAAGCACCCACACAGTAGCTTCGCGGCCTAAACCACTACACCAACTGTGCCGGCCAACCAGTGATACCGAGCAAACCAAGTGACCAGCCACCTGACGGACTAACCGGCTGACCAACCAACTGACTGACCTATAAAGCTGATGGACTAACCTGCCACCAGATAGGCCATTTGATTACAGCCATCAGCTAAGGTCTGTCCTGCCAGGATGAGATACTCCTTTCTGGCTCGGAGTGCCGGAAATCGGATAATGACAACGGCAATCAACAGGTTCAGCCCACCAACACTCAGACCCTGACCAACGTTGAGTAGGCTCGACCGCCAGTTGAATTGACTCTGTGCACTGAAGGAACTGTTAGGTGAGGGAGCGAGTGGACTCGTCAGATTCATGTTCAGCTAATAAACTGCCTTCTTGACCAACTCCGTCGCTCACTCAGAGGGTTTCTTCTTTTCATCTAATGACGCATTGAGTTCAGTAATGAAGAAAACAGACTCCCTTGTGCATGTCACGTTCACATCGACGCCATGCCAAATCCTACAGTAGTTCGTTCCTATGGATTGCGCCTGTCTGTGCGTTCTTTTCATCGTTGCTAGAGAAACGAACAACTGTATTCAAAGTGCACAAAACTAAACCTAAATAATTCAATTACTTTTACATTCAGTTAAATGCCATAATGTTACACATTCAAGTAAGAAAACCGACTTGTAGTAATACCAACACATGTAGTCACTTACTCAGTACAAAAAGCCAGATAGCACCCTCCCGGGCTCTCAAACCGAAACAAAAACTGTCTATTGTCACATTTGAGAGTCTCAACTTTCTTTCCGCCTCTAAAGTAGCTTCTACCGTCATAATAGTACAACTTTCTAGTAACAATTTGGTATTTTCTCTCCGGGTACTGTCCTTCAATCCAGCCGGGCCAACTGGCACGACAGATACCGGCAGACCGGGGCTTGCGATTGATAATCCTCGATCCTCCTGAACCCTCCAATCGGATCCATTTATTAGGCAGACGGGTGTCGCATCTGCGGGAACTCCATGGGGGTACCTCAGGGGTACGGTATCGCTCTGTGAACGTGTGGTCTGTCTTTACTGACTGGTAGCCCTGCTGACAAATCAGTTTCGACTCTAAACAGAATTTCAGACACTAAAATTCCTATACAGATTGCCTAAAAACACGTTTTAGCTGCCCATATTAACACATTTTATAGGATTTTTAGAACTCTACCCGTTCCCCAGAATATCGGCTAGATAAAAAACGCTTCGTAAACTAGTCATTTGTCAGGAAGCAACGCTAACGAGTTGAACTTGTTCTAAGCTCAGATCTGCTGATGAGTCACAACTCAACGACAACAGTGTTTTGAGCAAAAAGTCGAAAGACGAACTTACCTAATTTGGACAAGAGTATGTATAATTTCTTACACAGAGTCACTGCTTGACACAGCCACTGACTCTCATCCGATCATGTTCGAGGCCTGTGGTGGTACCATATATGGTTTTGCACCGTTCTTTTTAGACATTGTGCACCTGTTGCCCACTAACACTCTTTCTGCGCTTTTTATTTTACATTGTACTAACATGTTGTCTTGCTTGGGCGACAAAATAAATAAATAAAAAAAAATAAATGGTACCCCACATTCGGCCACGGTGGTGGTACCATATAATGGTGACGGTATCATATGGTACCACTCAGTGGCGTATCCAGGGGGTGTAGGGTGTGTACACCCACCTTTGCGGTGGAGGTAGGAAGAAAAAGTCTGTCAAAAATATAAGAAACTAATGAATTATGTACTAAAACTGTCTATTCTGCGCTCAGAATGCCTTCTAAATGCGTTTTTGAAGGCCAAATTTTCAAAATTTTACACCCCCTTTCCAAAATCCTGGATACGCCACTGGTACCACTCTGTTCAGATTTCGTACCATATATGGTACCGGCACCTTATGTGGTGTCGGTGCCATAAACGGCGTTAAGTGCCTGACTGCTATATACATGTACAGTATGAAAATAGCTAAAAGTACCGTAATCAGAGTCATCTGGTTGAGTGCAGTAAGCCAGGTAGCAGTGTGGGGTTCCGTGAACGAGAAACAAGAATTGATCGTTGTGGCACTTGAGAATATCGATTGTTTTGTTGGTTCTGCAGTAGTTGCTGCCGTCATAGTACCCTCATTCCTAGTTTTTGGGTCATAAAACCAGCATATTTAGCCAACCATGTTCAGTGTTGTGCCTAGCTCAAATTTCTAAAACTCGGTAAGTATTCAGTAAGTAAATCCAGATTTTTTGAAATTCAGTAAGTACGAGTAAGTACTAGGTTTTTCAAAGAAAACCCGGTAAGTACTCAGTAAACAATTCAGTAAACTCGGTAAAACCTTCAAAAATCAGAAATATACAATTTATCTGAAAATGTTTACCTGATATGCCTTTTAGCTACTAGAATCCTTTTTCAGTGAGTTTAAGATAATGTAGCTCGACGTTCCAGAATTTTAATAATGTTTTGTGTTATTTCACATTATTTATTGTGCTAATTGACATGCATGGAAAGCCTTAAATATGCACATTATACATAGTGACTAGAGGATGTGGCTTTAGATGAAAAGCTTGGCCAAATTAGTAGATGAAGATTTGTTCTAATTTCGCCATTTCCTCACAGTTCATCAGACTGATACAAAAAACGTCAATTAAAATATAGCTAATAGTAGTAGATATAGTTTCTACTTGTATAGTCTTCGCGCCTGATTCTGATAGTCTGTTTGCAATTCTGCCGCGCAAAAAAAGCTTAGGTTATGCGACAAGCAGTAAAAATTGCAAAATTTGGCAAAAATTGTGGGTTTTCTTCGTTAGCAGATCTATTAGCGAAAGAAAAACCGTATATTTTGTTGCACAGGTGCGGCGGGCGGGCTACCTATTGCAGAAGCTTTTACTCAGTAAACAACTCAGTAAATTACCGAGTACCGAGTTTACCGAATTTTTTTCTAATTGAGTAATTCAAAATTAAAACTCGGTATTCAGTAAGTAAAATTAAGAAAAATTTTTACCGGTAAGTAAAAGTACTTACTTTAATTCAAAATAACTAAGTACCGAGTAACTTTTACTCAGTAAATTTACTGGGAACAACACTGACCATGTTGTTAATTTTTTCTGAAAACTTGAACCAAATCGGTAAAGAAGTGACTGAGAACGAAACGTTTGAGTGAAGGCCGAAAAAGTGATGGGACATTTTTTATCTATACAGTACTGCATTTTGAAAACAAACTGTCAGTTCAGTGTTACGTAAAATTTTTAGAAGGATAGGTCATTTTTGTTTCTTTTTTGTTTAACAAGACAGGACACACTCACCTTTCAACTATAATCAAGTTTTCTCGTACCGTACACAGACAGACACCCGACCAACACTAACACAAAAACTTTGAGACCTAGGGAGCCATCCATAAACTACGACATTCAAAATTTTGGACACCCACGCCCTTCCCGACGTTTCTCGACTTTTGGCTGACAACCCCCTCCCTGACTAAACTTGGTACTGTGTCCGACACTAGAAAATATACAATAAAGTGGAATTAATGCTGTAGAAGCTATGGCAAAGAAACTTGTTGACAGTGAAATAAGTTGCGGGTGAAAGCTTCCTAGGCACCTAAAATGTTTTCGACTCCAAACCCCCACCCCCTGCGACGTTCAACCAACCACCGCAACCTCCTTCACTAAACGTCGTAGTTTATGGACGGCCCCTACCGTACTGGGTGGGAAACTGTTCAGCTCAGGCAAATCAACAATTTGTAGCAATCGACACACGGTAAGTAATGATAATAGTTATACAAATTTAATTCATCCAGAAAGGGACACCTATCACAACTCTAGGAACAAACAACAAGAAAAAGAACCCAACAATTTTAAGAAATAAACTTTGAAGAGTGCAATTAGATTTAATCTTCACTTTACTGTTTTTATAATTTATAAACTTATTTTTTATTTTCTAGGTACGCTACTGGTTACGAATTTGTTTGAGACGAATTGGCACCACTCTGTCAGTATTGCCGGTCCTAATGGTTTTGACCTTAGAAACAGGGGACTTGTTACCCCAGCCCAACATAGCTCTAATAGTGGTTCTCAAACCACTGGAGAGGAGCAACAAAACAAACGGATTAAGATTGACAAACAGTGACTCACACAGATGCATGGCAATGTAGGACAGATTAGAGATGACCTCATAGCTGCACAAACTGAGCACACCTTTGAAGTGTTGCTTGTAACTAGCTATCTTGTTGAAACTCTTGAACAACACCAACAATACGTACGGAACACACATGATACAGGTGCCTACAGCTAATCTCAGCTCTTTACTCTCATCTCGTCTTGTCTTCGGTTTGCCGGTGACACGAGCTTTCCGGTTGTGCACACACATAGTGAGCATTGTGCTTACGTTGATGGTTACCAGTACTGTGGCAACCACAGCGGGCAGAATGAAGTGGTAAGCCTATAAATCACTCGGTTTACGGAATTTTATTAGCTAAAACTTTAGTAGGACGCATACATACGTATAACCGGCCATCCGCCAAAGGGAGGAAGTTAGGAGGATACTACTAAACCTCAAAATTCGGCAAGCCTTGAGCTCGAAACTAAAATATAGCTCTTATTTTATTTCCAGTTTTCGCATTTGAATTTGTAAAAAATTGCAAAACTTCGGCCCAAAATTGCTTCCCATAAATCGCAGGGGAGGAAAATACTGTTTGATTGGGTATACCGAACACATACCGAAAATGGGGTATTTTGGAATGTCTGCCGATATTCCAGGTATTTTTATAAATACCCATACCCGGAATACCAGTTATTTTTGGAATATTTGGCAATCGGGATTTTTTAACCAGTTTAGTGCAATTTTTATCGAAAATTCTCTGAGATTTCATTGTTTTCTTTGTTACCTGACATTTTGCGCCTGCAGAAGTCCATTCTATTAACGATATGCTTCCTAATTGTCGAATTTGAAGGAATTTTGATTGTCTGACTGACCCTACCATTGTTTTTAGAAATCGCTTGTATAGTTTTGGATTAACTACAAATTGCTCCTTATTAACCAAATGTGTACATTCTATTCTACATTGATGTCATTGATGTACAGTACAGGATGATTCACATATCCTGTGGGGTTTCGCAGGCTCAGAACTTTTTTGTTTGAGGACCGGATCGGCTGATTTTTGGTTGTTATGCGTGGACATGCTTTGCATTTCATTGTTTCAAATTTCAATAAATTCCATGCACTACATCACTAGTTATGCACTTCAACGTGATGGCTAAACCTTTTGCAGTGACTAGTAACTACTAATTTTTAGGGTTTTATGACGTCATCAAGACAACAAATTGACTACGACTACATATTCAGATTTAGTGACTACAAATTGACTACAAAATACCTTTTGAATTGGTGAATTAGTAGTCAGCAAATTCAGGAATTTATTTTGTCATATCATGCACATGCACATGCACATTATCCGTCTAGAAACGGAAATGGTGCAATTTGATCTGTGGGTTTTTGATAACTGAGCTTTTTCACTGTTTTTTGACAACTTTTTTTTGAATTCAGAAGCTCTATTCTGCTTTATTTTTAAATGCTTATTCAATTTCAACAAAGTTTGTAAAAAACAAAGTACATATTTGTTTGTTTATATATATATACAAAATATAGAGTTTAATAGTAGGTAGAATATTAACGAAAATACGTATTTTGAAGCTGTAAAAAAACCCGTGTATTCTGAACCTAATCCTAAATTTAAAATTTTCGTAGAGAAAATAAGACGCATTTTTGGCATTACATACACCTATTAGAAAAATAGATGTTATCTTTAAAAATTTCACCACTTCCTTGTCTTTTGTTTGCTATTTTAGACTTTCAAACTTTTTTGACAAAACATTTTCAGGAGACACTCAAACCAAATAAGAGTAGTGGAAAAAGTGTGTGAATCTGATTCTACTCCGTGGGGTAAACCTTCAGACAGACCCCCTCCTGTTACATGTAAGAATGAGCAGACGTACTGTGACGTAGTAGTCAGGGGCTTCTTCTTGTTCATTGTCTCTATCAATTAGGTACCATATCATTCGTGAGTAGAGTAGCACTGGTATAACCCACTGACATGCTATCGCAAATACAAGTCGTTTTCTTCTCCAAACCTAGATAGAATAATTTATTGGGGCTTTAATAAATTACGTGATATGGTCCTGTGTTCAGATGGTTGCTTCCCCAGGTAACTACAACATGTGCTGAAAAGAATGATTGATCGAGTTTTGATGATTTTTTAGCTCTCAACCCAATCAGTAGAAATTGGTACGTACTTGATTATGCCGGAAAGGAATGGCAACAGCTGTGAATCTGTTGGCTGAAATCAGAATCAGTCCGATAACTTGACTGTATCGGAGACAGTAGTTGATAACTTCGTAGACATAGCGCATCACTGGCCCCACCCCCATCACAGCACCCACTATATTGAACTGATAAAGAACAAACAAAAGATCACACAATATGTCCGCAACTCCCGAAGATATACAAAGCCGAAAAAAGTGGGGCGCTAAGTTGGTGCGTCTTTTAAGCATGACGAAAATTACCAACAGGTAAACTGGCAAAGTGAGCATAGCTATTGCGGTTTTGGCTGAAACTGGGTTCGTTCGGCTTAGCCAATGACAGGACAGCACCTTGACCGCGTCCTCTGCTCTGATGAAATCAGAGTCATTCTTATTCACTACCCTTAGGACTGTCCTTTTCCATGTGAACGTACGGTTCCAGCCAAACATTTCTTCAAAGAGCTTATCTCGAAGGGAGCAATTAGCAGTCTCTATGCCAGTTTCGTCTTGTCTCTCATGCAACGTTGCATGCAGTTTTCCTGAATTCCTCAACCATTTTCAAAGGGATTATCTTGAAAGGGAGTTAAGCAAGTTCTAAAAATGGTTTCTATTCAAGTTTCCTCCTTTTCCTCATGCAACGTTGCATGGGCAGGTGGATGGATGGAAGGATGGATTGTCCAGGCGGGGCCGTAGCTGCAGCGTTAGGCCACCACGGCTCCATCACGCCCATAGCCATGTCGACCCTTAGTTTGCTGCCCTGCCAGTAAACGCCATACCTGTAACAGGTCATCCGCCGATGGGGGAGGGGGGTTGGGGGGGGGGGGTCTGGCGCCGGCCGGGGGGGGTCTGAGCCAAAATTTTGGGAGGGGGTAGGGCACCACAAAACGCTCCAAAATCGAAAAAATCGCAATTTTTGGGCTAAAAATCGCCAAAAATCGCTAATTTGGGCTGAAATACAGCTAAAAAGTGCTGTTTTGCAGGCGATTTTGGCAATTTTTGTGTGTGAAATTGTAAAAAATTGCAAAAATTTGCTCGAAAATTCACTTGCCAGAAAAATCGGAGGAGGGTCGGTGAAATCGTCTCCTGGAGGGGGTCCCCGTCCGGGGGGGTCTGGCCTAAGTCGGGTAGGGGCAGACCCCCAGACCCCCTGCTACATGTGTGTCAGTGGTTGTCCCATCATATGCGTGGATGCAAGTCACTCTAAGCAGTTCATTCTGGGACCTAGATCGGTCGGTAGTAACCAGAGAACTACTTAGTTTTAGTAGAAGGGAACTAAAACTGGTGGTTGGTTGGTTGGTTAACTGGACACAGTACACTGTAGTAACCTTATAATAAGCATCTTAGCATCATGGGCCTGGTGCATGATCCAACATGCTCCTATTAGAGGAGGAGGAAACGCCTGAACACTTGGTCACATAATGTGACACATTGGCTGGGCATAATAGGCCTAGGATCCTGGGGCGAAGGTACTTGACCACCCAGGAACTGAGTGAATTACCTGTTAGGGACCTACTTGTACTGAGGCTGATTAAAGCTTCGGGTAGGTGGTAAGTTCGACTTGCTCGATTTCATCTCATACGGGGCAGCGAAATGGATCCTCGGGTCTGATCGTAAGGCCGACTTTGTTTGACCCCCGCCGGTTACATCGAATCGAATAGTGTGTGCAAGTTACTGTTGCGTAGGTGCAACGATAGCTTCTGTCGGTTGCCAGTTAGCTACTACACCAAGGGAATGTATCGGGAACTCTGTTCGTTTAAGAGCCAGTTTAAGTCACTCGTCACCCTTGGCTGAAGTAAAATGGACAACTTTGAGGCGAGGTTCTCCGATTTGGCTCAAATTTTGCATCCAGACATACAGTAGTGCACAAAAAAAATGTCCTCTCCACTTTTTCGGGTTCACTAAAATAACTGTTTTTCACTCAATTCTCAACGAATTTGAACCAAATTTTCAGGGTAGGTGCCCAATTAGTCCGGCTACTTGTGTTACAGTTTCGGCGCGATAATTCAAATTTTGGCGGGAAATTTAAACGAAAATGCGAAAATCATATGGTCTCATAAAAACGGCTCTTACTCAAGAAATATAAAAGCTACGCCCGTGAAATCACGGCCGCTTATAGACCCAATATAGTGCAATTTTATGTAGAAGTTTCAAAACCTTCGCTCAAAGTAGGCGCGAGAACCCGATTTTCAAATTTGGCAAAAAATCGGAATTTATCCATTTCCAAAGCTAACATTTTGAGGTTCACTAAAATTACCCGTTTTCAGTCAATTCTCTGCCAATCTGAACCAAATTTGCAGGGTAGGTGCCCAATTAGTCCGGCTACTTGTGTTACAGTTTCGGCGCGAAAATTCAAATTTTGGCGGGAAATTTAAACGAATATGTGAATATCATAAAATGGTCTCATAAAAACGGCTCTTACTCAAGAAATACAAAAGCTATTCTGGCGAAATCATGGCCGCTTATAGACCCAACATAGTGCAGTTTTACGTAGAAGTTTAAAAACCTAGCTCAAAGTACGCGCGAGAATCCGATTTTCAAAGTTGGTAGAAAATCGGGATTTATCCATTTTCAAAGCTAACATTTTGAGGTTCACTAAAATTGGTCGTTTTCAGTCAATTCTCTGCCAATCTGAACCAAATTTGCAGAATAGGTGCCCAATGGGTCTGGCTAACTCTGCTAGAATTTCGGCGCGAAAATTCAAATTTTGGCGGGAAATTTAAACTACAAAGTATCCTGCCAAAAATGTTCTTGCTAATGTCTAAATTTCCCGCCAACATTTGAATTTTCGCGCCGAAATTCTAGCAGAGTTAGCTAGACCAATTGGGCACCTATTCTGCAAATTTGGTTCAGATTGGCAGAGAATTGACTGAAAACAGGCAATTTTAGTGAACCTCAAAATGTTAGCTTTGGAAATGGATAAATCCCGATTTTCTGCCAATTTTGAAAATCGGATTCTCGCGCGTACTTTGAGCGAGGGTTTTGAAACTTCTACATAAAACTGCACCATGTTGGGTCTATAAGCGGCCATGCTTTCACTAGAATAGCTTTTGTATTTCTTGAGTAAGAGCCGTTTCTATCAGACCATTATATGATATTCACATATTCATTTAAATTTCCCGCCAAAATTTGAATTTTCGCGCCGAAACTGTAACACAAGTAGCCGGACTAATTGGGCACCTACCCTGAAAATTTGGTTCAGATTGGCAGAGAATTGACTGAAAACGGGCAATTTTAGTGAACCTCAAAATGTTAGCTTTGGAAATGATGATAAATCCCGATTTTTCGCCAACTTTGAAAATCGGATTCTCGCGCGTACTTTGAGCGAGGGTTTTGAAACTTCTACATAAAATTGCACTATATTGGGTCTATAAGCGGCCATGATTTCACGGACGTAGCTTTTGTATTTCTTGAGTAAGAGCCGATTTCATGAGACCAAATGATTTTCGCATTTTCGTTTAAATTTCCCGCCAAAATTTGAATTTTCGCGCCGAAACTGTAACACAAGTAGCCGGACTAATTGGGCACCTACCCTGAAAATTTGGTTCAAATTCGTTGAAAATTGAGTGAAAAAGAGTGATTTTAGTGAACCCGAAAAAGTGGAGAGGACATTTTTTTTGTGCACTACTGTATATTGATAAGAAACATTACCTGCAACTGCAATTTTCAGCTTCCGAGAGGCCCCGGTTCCGGAATTAGAAAAATCAGAAATTTCGGTTTTTCGGCAATAACTCGCTTATTTTTCGTCGCAGCGAGTTGGGAATGGCATTTTTTAAATTCTCCCGTCACGTTCGATTACGCTAAGTGATTCAAAACTATTTCTTTCGAAAAAAATTTTTTTCTGTTCCACTGGAGGGCTGATTCCAGGAAACCTAGAGTCCTAGAGATGTTCTAAAAATGTAGCGCTATCTTTTCTCCACAACTTATTAAAAAACGAGCAAATCGCTTCGTACTCCAAATTGAGAAAATCGAGTAGTTTAAAGTGGCCTGGTTGGGCTTCTTTCTGCCTGACCAGGGCGAGAAAATTTTGAAAATTTAGCCTACAAAAAAGCATTTAAAAGGCATTCTGAGCACAAAATAGACTGTTTTGGTACATAATTAATTTGTTTCGCTTATTTTTGACAGACCTTCTCTTCCTACCTCCACCGCAAAGGGGGTGTACTGTACCCACCCTACGCCCCCTGGATACGCCACTGGAGTAGGGATGGGCACGAAAATTAATTATCGTACTAGTACGAAAATTAAATCGAGGATTTTTAAATTTCGTATCGAATACGAATACGAAAATTAGAGAAATATGGAAACGAAAATTAAACGAATACGAAAATTAAATACAGCTAATACGAAAATTAATTTTCGTTACGAATTTAAATTTACGTTTCACGTATGCTAGCAATAAATCAGCTGAATTATTAGCAATTTAATGGATTCTAAACATACAAAAGCATTTTCACTGTAACAATGCATTGTCCAAAGCATTTTTAACCTAGTTAACCCAGGGAACTTGTTCATCTTGCTGCAAGTGCTGTCACTGTTTACTGCAACCATACACACTTTCTTGAGTCAGTATTTTACACCATACATGTAGTTGGGGGGAATGGGGGGTATTTCCCCCCAGGCCCGATTTTCGGACAAAATTCCCCCCCAGCCGGATTCTGGGGGGGGGGATTTTTTTGAAACCCTATTTTGGGTTTCTAAACCTGCAAACAGGGTTCCAAAAGCCGTGATTAGGGTTTCAGAGATCCTGAACAGGGTTTTGGAACCCCAATTAGGGTTTTAGAAGCTCTAAATAGGGTTCCGGAACCCTAATTTGGGTTACTGAAACCCTAATTTGGGTTGGAACCCTAATTTGGGTTTCTGAAACCCTAATTTTGGTTACTGAAACCCTAATTTGGGTTTCTGAAACCCTAAATAGGGTTCCGGAACCCTAGTTTGGGTTACTGAAACCCTAAATAGGGTTCCGGAACCCTATTTTGGGTTACTGAAACCCTAATTTGGGTTACTGAAACCCTAAATAGGGTTCCAGAACCCTAATTTGGGTTTCTGAAGCCCTAAATAGGGTTTCTGGAGGCCCAAAATACGGTTCCGGAACGCTAATTTGGGTTTCAAAATCTCTAAAGAAGGTTCCAGAAATGCATTTTAACTGTATTATGTCGAATAAAATGGGTTTTTTTGCACGTTTTAAAGCAAAATTAGCTTTTTTTGCACTTTTTAAATAAAAAATTGGGTTTTTTGCATGTTTTAAAGCAAAAATATGGTTTTTAACGGTATTTTTGCACTTCAAACCCTGTTTTGAGTCCAAAAAAGGTCGCTGAAACCCACTTTTGGACACCAAAAAAAGGTCGCTGAAACTCCCTTTGGGCATAGCCCTGAAACCCTATTTTGGATCAGAAAAATTCCCCCCCCAGCCGAAAACCCAGCTACATGTATGTTTTACACACACAACGCTTGACTGTCCACTTAGGGACAATCTCCTGGTTCAAAGCGCACACTACATACATAGGTACCTGCAATCGCAATGTACGTATGTATGTTTAATATCGGCATGAAGAAGGATTGCGTTACAACGATCAAAACAGGCTAGCGTTAGCAAAAAATCGTGCTGTACACAATTTCTGCATTCACAACTGATATTTAAGGCTTATTTTAATGTTGGAAGGCCTAAACTGGGTCCCTGTTTGCAGTCTGTAACCTACCGTGAAAATACGAAAATTAATTTTTGTGGAACAAAATGAAACTCGTATCGTTGTAACGAAAATTAATTTTCGTACTCGTACGAATAGGAATTAGGCATTTTGATTTTCGTATCGACTAACGAATACGAAAATTAAAATGGGCAAATATTGATTTAACGAATACGAAATTCAAATGGATTTAATTTTCGTGCCCATCCCTACACTGGAGTGGGCTGGTCAGATTCATATTCAGCTAGTAAACTGCCTTCTTGACCAACTCCGTCATAGGTCGCTCCTCATTGGTCGTTCCTTCTTTTCATCTAATGACGCATTGAGTTCAGTAATGAAGAAAACAGACTACCTCGCGTTCACATGGACGCCATGCAAAATCCTACAGTAGTTCGTTCCTATCGATTGCGGCTGACTGTGCGTTCTCTTCATCGTTGCTAGTGGTAGTGAAACGAACAACTGTATTCAAAATACACAAAAATAAACCTAAAGAATCCAATTATTTTTACATTCAAAAAAAAAAAAAAATTCAGTTAAATAGCATAATGTTGCACATTCAAATAAGCAAACCGACTTATAATACCAACACATGTAGTCATTTACTCAGTACAAAAAGCCAGATAGCACCCTCCCGGGCTCTCAAACCGAAACAAAAACTGTCCATTGTCACATTTGAGAATCTCAACTTTCTTTCCGCCTCTAAAGTAGCTTCTACCGTCATAATAGTACAACTTTCTAGTAACAATTTGGTATTTTCTCTCCGGGTACTGTCCCTCAATCCAGCCGGGCCAACTGGCACGACAGATACCGGCAGACCGGGGCTTGCGATTGATAATGCTCGATCCTCCTGAACCCTCCAATCGGATCCATTTATTAGCCAGACGGGTATCGCATCTGCGGGAACTCCATGGGTGGTCCTTGTCTACCTCAGGGGTACGGTATCCCTCTGTGAACGTGTGGTCTGTCTTTACTGACTGGTAGCCCTGCTGGCAAATCAGTTTCGACTCTAAACAGAATTTCAGACACTAAAATTCCTACAGATTGCCTGAAAACACTTTTTAGCTGCCCATATTAAAGCACTTTTTATAGGATTTTTAGTACTCTACCTGTTCCCCAGAATATCGGCTAGATAAAAAACACTTCGCAAACTACCTAGTCATTTGTCAGGAAGCAAAGCTAACGAGTTGAACTTGTTCTAAGCTCAGATCAGCTAAATCAGAACGTGAGTCACGACTCAATGACAACAGTGTTTTGAGCAGAAGGTACTGTTATTTTACTAGTAGATTTTTATTTTACTATTTACTAAATTTACTACAAATTCAGCTCTTCAATTTGATTTTAATTTTTGTTTTACTATCAGGCAGCTCCATTTTTACTAATTTTTGTTTTACTAATAATTTTACTCATTTTACTACTATTTTACTATGATTTTACTAGTCATAAGGTCCAATTTTTCCAATTTTTCATCAACGATGCCAAGATCTTATAACTGACTGATGTTGGTGCCAAAATAGTTGCTGAATTTGATCATGATACGAGGTTTTCCAGAACTTTAGAGGCAAATGTGTAAAATTTGAGTCACAAAAGTGCACCCACACGTCTTTTAGTGCAAAATTGATCTACATTTTTCTTGAAATTCACCAAAACCTAGTAAAATAGTAGTAAAATTTCTATTTTACTATTGACCCCGTTTGGTAATTTAATTTAATTTTTACTTTACTATTGGCTCTTAATTTTACTTTTTACTATTGTTTTACTACTAGTAAAATACCACTAGTATTACTAATTTTTGTTTTACTATACTATAGTAAAATAACAGTAGCAGAAGGTCGAAAGACAAACTACTGTGGAATACATATATGTATATGTATATGTAAAAAATACATATTATGTATTATTTTTGGAATACATATATGTATATGTATATGTATATGTATTGCTCAAAGAATATGTTTATGTATATGTATTTTGAGGCCATTATGTATTTAAAATACATATTTGAAAATACATATTGAATTTCTGATGAAATGGTGCATTTTTAAGTC
Source organism: Sabatieria punctata (assembly GCA_030248155.1). Taxonomy (NCBI): domain Eukaryota; kingdom Metazoa; phylum Nematoda; class Chromadorea; order Araeolaimida; family Comesomatidae; genus Sabatieria; species Sabatieria punctata. The sequence goes on along the minus strand of JASANB010002069.1, from coordinate 21,717 downwards.
TCAGCCTGCCATCCACAGCAGAAAATTACATTTTGTTCGGGATGCCAGTGTCTAAATTTGCCCCAGTGGTAAAAAACCATAGATTTGGTGTTTAACTGAATAATACATATCATCACTGTTGATAGTGGTGCGAGGCGACCAAAACGAGTTCTAATGAGGGAGCGTTTAGATTTTCAAATTCAATGGATAAAAGGCAGGAGAAAATGGTCTTTTGTTTTGATAGTTGACCTAAACGAAATCATCGGCTATTGCGGTGTCAAAAACAAAGTTCATTGCACATGTCTGCCTTACGCAAAATGACTGTCTGTACATGGAGGATTTTTTGGCAGAATTTAACTGTGGAAATTATTGCTAATTTGACGGAAGTACTGATTTAAGTTCATGCCAATCAGGTCCAAATGTAGCCCCTTTCTTGTTTCAGTCACAAACAACTGTTTTAGCAGCATTTTTCAACTGAAAACTGGCCTTGAAAAAATATGTATAATATGTATTTTATGTACATATTTTTTGAAAAAAATACATATACATATTATGTATATGTATTCGACTTTGGAAAACATATACATATATGTATATGTATATGTTATGTATTCCTGAAATTCAATATTTTGCCAACTGTAAGACAAACTTACCTAATTTGGACAAGACTATAATTTCTTACACAGACTCACTGCTTGAGACTAGGGCCCGACCGGATATCCGGATCCGGATCCGGCCGGATATGGCCATATCCGGATCCGGGTCCGGATATTACCTGCCGGATATGCCGGATATCAGTCACAGATGAGAAAACGTGATTTTTTACGTATTTGAACATAAAATTAGATTAGTTCCAGTCATATTAGGATATTTTTCGCTATTTAACTGCACAAAATGCTAAAAACCCACTCTCAAAATATCACCAGAGTGCGGAATCGCTTTGCACATACATTGTACATCACCAGTGGTTTATCTTTGCCACTTAGAGTAAGGTTTCTCGTAAACCCTTTTTACCTGTACAATAAATATGTCCCTATTTGTCTTCCCCTTACTTTTAGGCTTGCTCAGGATTTTGCAAAAGGAAGTATTAAATTCTTAGATCTCTGGTTGAGCCACGGCCCAATCAGGGCGAGAAAATTTGAACAAAAAACTTGAGCTAATTAGCTTGAAAAACGCTTTTGAAAGCATTCTCAGTATAGTATTAATTGTCGTTGTCTGCAGAAGCGTTACAACCTTGGACAGACGAATTTTTGAATTTGATTAAAGCCACTTTTTCTAATGTAAAATTTTGTATCGAATTGAATGGTGGCAGTCCCAGGTCGCTGCGACCACTGGGAAGGGTGCAATTCGCGATTTCTTGAACCCTACTTTTTTCAAAAAATCGAATTTCAAAAATGACAAATACTGGATTTGATCACAGTTCTCCACCATTTTAAGAGAGAGAGACCTCGGTTATACTTCATCAGAGAGCCCCGAAAACATCCTTTCTTTACAACTCGTCAAATTTTAAATCGGACGAAAATTAGCATAAAGCGGTGTATTTGAAAATTTGAAACAGAGCACAATTTTCAAACGGGCGCATACAGCGGGCTGCATTTTGAAATTTAATGTTTTATACATCGTTCGATTCGCCTCATCAAGAGCTTTCGTTTAAAATTATTTCCAGCTTGGGACAGACACTACGAAGGGTAGAAAACTCGCAAAAACCGAAAAATACTCCCATTTTTCCAGCTTTTTTGCATGAATTGGCTGTGTAACTTTTGACTAGGAGAAAAGGTTTTACATTTTGGTTATAAATTTTGAAACAGACCACCGTGCCCGTCTATAGGCGGAATTTCAGCTCGCTAACTAAAGCCGCTTAAGAATTACAAATACTTTTATAACTGTAAGTAGGGACGATTTTGGTTTTCAAATGAAACAGGTGCTGATCGATGTTTTTGATTTAGCTTGTAGTGGCGGTGCATAAAGTAGCAATTACGTTTGTGAAAACTGTGGGAGACACAAGCAGCTATGATTACTACTTGATCCTTATGTTCACTGGTTTGAACTGCGCGCTTGGTCTGTAGGCAGGCCGCCAACCCATATCATGATTATTGATTACTTTAGCCACGCGAGGTGCGCCTGTGGGCTTGTGTTGGTGGATGCCCTCACTCACGTGCCTCACAACATAAACTCTGTGTTTTGTGTTGTGTGCATGCTGACTCTGAGTGTGGCTGGGTGGAAACACATTGTGAAGTCAGCTGCTGTGATAGAGTTTCTCAATAAGCACGTTCAGGGTGCTGACACACACCGAATCAATATCCCTGAGCTTGCCCAAAAATGCTCAAGTTTTTCCAGCTTTTTTGCATGAATTGGCTGTGTAACTTTTGACTAGGAGAAAAGATTTATATTTTGGTTATAACTTTTGAAACAGACCAACGTGCCCATCTATGGGCGGAATTGCAGCTCGCTAACTAAACCCGCTTAAGAATTACAAATACTTTTATAACTGTAAGTATTTTGGTAAGATTTTGGTTTTCATGAAAAAAGGTGCTGATCGATGTTTTTGATTTAGTTTGTAGTGGCGGTGCATAACGTAGCAATTACAATATGTTTGTGAAAACGGTGGGAAAAACAAGCATCTACATTACGAAACTGTTAATTCTGTTTTGTGTAGCTATATGTTAAATGTCACCCGATTGGTCGGATTTGTTGTAACCGTTTAATGATTTAGCTTGTTCACAAAGCGCATCTGAGTAATAGCTATGCGCCTAGCGCATATTCTTTTCACAGGTTCAGTCAACCTTGACGCTCTGCAACTGCATAGACTCACATGTCATAGTATGTGGTTAGCCAGACCCGTCTTGTCCCATTGTTTTGGATAAGGAATCTGAAGTGCCACACAAATGCTCATCAGAGAACACTTGGTCTCTCTTTCAACCTCGTTATTCTTGGCCGAATGGCGGATGTCTTTGCCAGAGGCTTCAACTGGATGGGGGAGAACCTGCTTGTGTCTCCCACAGTTTTCACAAACGTAATTGCTACTTTATGCACCGCCACTACAAGCTAAATCAAAAACATCGATCAGCACCTGTTTCATTTGAAAACCAACATCGTCCCTACTTACAGTTATAAAAGTATTTGTAATTCTTAAGCGGGTTTAGTTAGCGAGCTGAAACTCCGCCTATAAACGGGCACGGTGGTCTGTTTCAAAATTTATAACCAAAATGTAAAACCTTTTCTCCTAGTCAAAAGTTACACAGCCAATTCATGCAAAAAAGCTGGAAAAATGGGAGTATTTTTCGGTTTTTGCGAGTTTTCTACCCTTCGTAGTGTCTGTCCCAAGCTGGAAATAATTTTAAACGAAAGCTCTTGATGAGGCGAATCGAACGATGTATAAAACATTAAATTTCAAAATGCAGCCCGCTGTATGCGCCCGTTTGAAAATTGTGCTCTGTTTCAAATTTTCAAATACACCGCTTTATGCTAATTTTCGTCCGATTTAAAATCTGACGAGTTGTAAAGAAAGGATGTTTTCGGGGCTCTCTGATAAAGTATAACCGAGGTCTCTCTCTCTTAAAATGGTGGAGAACTGTGATCAAATCCAGTATTTGTCATTTTTGAAATTCGATTTTTTGAAAAAAGTAGGGTTCAAGAAATCGCGAATTGCACCCTTCCCAGTGGTCGCAGCGACCTGGGACTGCCACCATTCAATTCGATACAAAATTTTACATTAGAAAAAGTGGCTTTAATCAAATTCAAAATTTCGTCTGTCCAAGGTTGTAACGCTTCTGCAGACAATGACAATTAACAGAAATTAGGAGGTATTGTAGTCTGAAGAGGTCTGGTTGGGCAATGGCCCAAGCAGGGCGAGAAAATTTTGAAATTTCAAAAAAGTGAAATTTTGTAATTACAATAGTGAAAGCCGGTCAGCGAAAAATGGAAACATTTCCTTTTCCTGCATCTTTCCTACTTTTTGTCGGAATTGGATGAAATTTGGAGTGTAAACGCAGAAATTCAGGGTAATTCGTGTGTAAAAAAATTGACGCATGAACTCCAACGCTATCGTTAGAGTTTAGGCGATAATGTAATATAACCTTTTTTTGGTGACCGGCTTTCGCTATTGAAATTACCAACTTTCACTTTTTTTGAAATTTCTCGAGAATTAGTCAAGCCTAGTGCACCAAACTTTAACACATAAAATTCCCCGAATTTTGGCACCTATTGTCCTATGGTCAAAATTTGCGGAAATGGCAGTAAAAAGAAATGTGATCATTTTTTGAGACACCCTGTATGTGGTTTATTGCATTGTAAAAATTTTTAAGTTGATCAATGATATCCGGCATATCCGGATCCGGATCCGGCCGGATATGGGCATATCCGGATCCGGATCCGGTAGAAATTTGTATCCGGTCGGGCCCTACTTGAGACAGCCACTGACTCTCATCACAGGGTCTCTGGAGCGTGACTATACTGATGCATCTCTAGGGGTACTTTTATGTTTGAAAAGACAGGGTCTCTGGAGCGTGTCTATACTGATGCATCTCTAGGGGTAGTTTTATGTTTGAAAAGACAGGGTCTCTGGAGCGTGTCTATACTGATGCATCTCTAGGGGTACTTTTATGTTTGAAAAGACAGGGTCTCTGGAGCGTGTCTATACTGATGCGTCACTACTTAGGGGTACTTTTATGTTTGAAAAGACAGGGTCTCTGGAGCGTGACTATACTGATGCATCTCTAGGGGTACTTTTATGTTTGAAAAGACAGGGTCTCTGGAGCGTGACTATACTGATGCATCTCTAGGGGTAGTTTTATGTTTGAAAAGACAGGGTCTCTGGAGCGTGTCTTTACTGATGCATCTCTAGGGGTAGTTTTATGTTTGAAAAGACAGGGTCTCTGGAGCGTGTCTATACTGATGCATCTCTAGGGGTACTTTTATGTTTGAAAAGACAGGGTCTCTGGAGCGTGTCTATACTGATGCATCTCTAGGGGTACTTTTATGTTTGAAAAGACAGGGTCTCTGGAGCGTGTCTATACTGATGCGTCACTACTTAGGGGTACTTTTATGTTTGAAAAGACAGGGTCTCTGGAGCGTGACTATACTGATGCATCTCTAGGGGTACTTTTATGTTTGAAAAGACAGGGTCTCTGGAGCGTGACTATACTGATGCATCTCTAGGGGTACTTTTATGTTTGAAAAGACAGGGTCTCTGGAGCGTGTCTATACTGATGCATCTCTAGGGGTAGTTTTATGTTTGAAAAGACAGGGTCTCTGGAGCGTGTCTATACTGATGCATCTCTAGGGGTACTTTTATGTTTGAAAAGACAGGGTCTCTGGAGCGTGTCTATACTGATGCATCTCTAGGGGTAGTTTTATGTTTGAAAAGACAGGGTCTCTGGAGCGTGTCTATACTGATGCATCTCTAGGGGTACTTTTATGTTTGAAAAGACAGGGTCTCTGGAGCGTGTCTATACTGATGCATCTCTAGGGGTACTTTTATGTTTGAAAAGACAGGGTCTCTGGAGCGTGTCTATACTGATGCATCTCTAGGGGTAGTTTTATGTTTGAAAAGACAGGGTCTCTGGAGCGTGTCTATACTGATGCATCTCTAGGGGTAGTTTTATGTTTGAAAAGACAGGGTCTCTGGAGCGTGTCTATACTGATGCATCTCTAGGGGTACTTTTATGTTTGAAAAGACAGGGTCTCTGGAGCGTGTCTATACTGATGCATCTCTAGGGGTAGTTTTATGTTTGAAAAGACAGGGTCTCTGGAGCGTGTCTATACTGATGCATCTCTAGGGGTACTTTTATGTTTGAAAAGACAGGGTCTCTGGAGCGTGTCTATACTGATGCATCTCTAGGGGTACTTTTATGTTTGAAAAGACAGGGTCTCTGGAGCGTGTCTATACTGATGCATCTCTAGGGGTAGTTTTATGTTTGAAAAGACAGGGTCTCTGGAGCGTGTCTATACTGATGCATCTCTAGGGGTAGTTTTATGTTTGAAAAGACAGGGTCTCTGGAGCGTGTCTATACTGATGCATCTCTAGGGGTACTTTTATGTTTGAAAAGACAGGGTCTCTGGAGCGTGTCTATACTGATGCATCTCTAGGGGTAGTTTTATGTTTGAAAAGACAGGGTCTCTGGAGCGTGTCTATACTGATGCATCTCTAGGGGTACTTTTATGTTTGAAAAGACAGGGTCTCTGGAGCGTGTCTATACTGATGCGTCACTACTTAGGGGTACTTTTATGTTTGAAAAGACAGGGTCTCTGGAGCGTGACTATACTGATGCATCTCTAGGGGTACTTTTATGTTTGAAAAGACAGGGTCTCTGGAGCGTGACTATACTGATGCATCTCTAGGGGTACTTTTATGTTTGAAAAGACAGGGTCTCTGGAGCGTGTCTATACTGATGCATCTCTAGGGGTAGTTTTATGTTTGAAAAGACAGGGTCTCTGGAGCGTGTCTTTACTGATGCATCTCTAGGGGTACTTTTATGTTTGAAAAGACAGGGTCTCTGGAGTGTGTCTATACTGATGCCTGATGCATCTCTAGGGGTAGTTTTATGTTTGAAAAGACAGGGTCTCTGGAGCGTGTCTATACTGATGCATCTCTAGGGGTACTTTTATGTTTGAAAAGACAGGGTCTCTGGAGCGTGTCTATACTGATGCATCTCTAGGGGTACTTTTATGTTTGAAAAGACAGGGTCTCTGGAGCGTGTCTATACTGATGCATCTCTAGGGGTACTTTTATGTTTGAAAAGACAGGGTCTCTGGAGCGTGTCTATACTGATGCATCTCTAGGGGTACTTTTATGTTTGAAAAGACAGGGTCTCTGGAGCGTGTCTATACTGATGCATCTCTAGGGGTACTTTTATGTTTGAAAAGACAGGGTCTCTGGAGCGTGTCTATACTGATGCATCTCTAGGGGTACTTTTATGTTTGAAAAGACAGGGTCTCTGGAGCGTGTCTATACTGATGCATCTCTAGGGGTACTTTTATGTTTGAAAAGACAGGGTCTCTGGAGCGTGTCTATACTGATGCATCTCTAGGGGTACTTTTATGTTTGAAAAGACAGGGTCTCTGGAGCGTGTCTATACTGATGCATCTCTAGGGGTACTTTTATGTTTGAAAAGACAGGGTCTCTGGAGCGTGTCTATACTGATGCATCTCTAGGGGTAGTTTTATGTTTGAAAAGACAGGGTCTCTGGAGCGTGTCTATACTGATGCATCTCTAGGGGTACTTTAATGTTTGAAAAGACAGGGTCTCTGGAGCGTGTCTATACTGATGCATCTCTAGGGGTACTTTTATGTTTGAAAAGACAGGGTCTCTGGAGCGTGTCTATACTGATGCATCTCTAGGGGTAGTTTTATGTTTGAAAAGACAGGGTCTCTGGAGCGTGTCTATACTGATGCATCTCTAGGGGTACTTTTATGTTTGAAAAGACAGGGTCTCTGGAGCGTGTCTATACTGATGCATCTCTAGGGGTAGTTTTATGTTTGAAAAGACAGGGTCTCTGGAGCGTGACTATACTGATGCATCTCTAGGGGTACTTTTATGTTTGAAAAGACAGGGTCTCTGGAGCGTGTCTATACTGATGCATCTCTAGGGGTAGTTTTATGTTTGAAAAGACAGGGTCTCTGGAGCATGTCTATACTGATGCATCTCTAGGGGTACTTTTATGTTTGAAAAGACAGGGTCTCTGGAGCGTGTCTATACTGATGCATCTCTAGGGGTACTTTTATGTTTGAAAAGACAGGGTCTCTGGAGCGTGTCTATACTGATGCATCTCTAGGGGTAGTTTTATGTTTGAAAAGACAGGGTCTCTGGAGCGTGACTATACTGATGCATCTCTAGGGGTACTTTTATGTTTGAAAAGACAGGGTCTCTGGAGCGTGTCTATACTGATGCATCTCTAGGGGTAGTTTTATGTTTGAAAAGACAGGGTCTCTGGAGCGTGTCTATACTGATGCATCTCTAGGGGTACTTTTATGTTTGAAAAGACAGGGTCTCTGGAGCGTGTCTATACTGATGCATCTCTAGGGGTACTTTTATGTTTGAAAAGACAGGGTCTCTGGAGCGTGTCTATACTGATGCGTCACTACTTAGGGGTACTTTTATGTTTGAAAAGACAGGGTCTCTGGAGCGTGACTATACTGATGCATCTCTAGGGGTACTTTTATGTTTGAAAAGACAGGGTCTCTGGAGCGTGTCTATACTGATGCATCTCTAGGGGTACTTTTATGTTTGAAAAGACAGGGTCTCTGGAGCGTGTCTATACTGATGCATCTCTAGGGGTACGTTTGTGTTTGAAAAGAAGAGACAGGGTCTCTGGAGCGTGTCTATACTGATGCATCTCTAGGGGTAGTTTTATGTTTGAAAAGACAGGGTCTCTGGAGCGTGACTATACTGATGCATCTCTAGGGGTACTTTTATGTTTGAAAAGACAGGGTCTCTGGAGCGTGTCTATACTGATGCATCTCTAGGGGTACTTTTATGTTTGAAAAGACAGGGTCTCTGGAGCGTGTCTATACTGATGCATCTCTAGGGGTACTTTTATGTTTGAAAAGACAGGGTCTCTGGAGCGTGTCTATACTGATGCGTCACTACTTAGGGGTACTTTTATGTTTGAAAAGACAGGGTCTCTGGAGCGTGACTATACTGATGCATCTCTAGGGGTACTTTTATGTTTGAAAAGACAGGGTCTCTGGAGCGTGTCTATACTGATGCATCTCTAGGGGTACTTTTATGTTTGAAAAGACAGGGTCTCTGGAGCGTGTCTATACTGATGCATCTCTAGGGGTACTTTTATGTTTGAAAAGACAGGGTCTCTGGAGCGTGTCTATACTGATGCATCTCTAGGGGTACTTTTATGTTTGAAAAGACAGGGTCTCTGGAGCGTGTCTATACTGATGCGTCACTACTTAGGGGTACTTTTATGTTTGAAAAGACAGGGTCTCTGGAGCGTGTCTATACTGATGCGTCTCTAGGGGTACTTTTATGTTTGAAAAGACAATAAGTTCAGGTTCAAGTCCACTGATATTTTCAAAAAGTGTTGAAATTTTGCACTGATTGCTATTTTTCTGGGCTATAGAAACCTGTCTACTGGCAGTAAATGACCCAGACCAGGCTTTACAGCGGAGCACTTCCGTTTTCAGACATATTCAACTGGAAAAATAGGTGGAAAAACACGAATCCATTAAAATTTAGTGAAATCGTAGCAAAAATTTAACATTTTGTTTCTAACACTTCAACTAAAGAATTGAACCTACAGTATTTAGTAAGTCCAACAAAACGGGACAGGTTCAAGTGCAGCTGAATTATAATAGGTTCAGGTTCACATTCAATTCAAATTTAAGGTTAAAAACCTATTAATAAGTCCAGGTTCAGTCCGACTTTGCAACAGTACTGTGTACTAATTGTTATTCTCATTATTTACTTCTTGAGCACAGATGAGTAATGCAGTTGAGTTTGATGTTTGTCAAAAGGAAGGATAAAGAGTGTAAAAGATACCTATCACAATTCAGACAATTGTCAACCAAACCAGAAGCTGAGATGAACTCCATAAAATGATGATTTGACTAATTTTGATACTTTTCAGCATGCTAGAGATTGAGAAAGTTGGGGTTGCCCTCAAAGATCAGTCGATAATTGATCGACCAAAGCTCCGATCAAATCGAGAAATTAATCATTCGACTAGTTAGGTCGAGCGGTTTCGAATGATGTGTTACACGGCAACATTTGGGTGATTTTTAAATTTTGGAACTTTGCCAAAAAAACGAAAATTTAGAAAAAACCTACAAAATATTTTTACTCTAACTTATTTATGATGATTTACAGCGATTTTGAGCGAATCCGTAACTCCAGGAATTTAGGTGTATAAACTCCAGGATAACCAAATCTCTGCAAAGTATCCCCTATCACAATAGTGGATATATGAATAAAGGTGTAGTTATTGGAGTCAGTATCCAAGATGTAAAGAACAGGATATCAACTTTTTAGCTCCAAAGCCCAACTAGCCAATAACTACACCCGCGCAAAGGCAATCGCCACGGCACTGCTGAATGCGTCTGAGTCGTGTGGATCTTGTGTTGCGCTTATGGCTTACTAACGCCAGTTGTTTTCTGTTCTATGGATCGATTCTAGGTCCATATGCCCCCACCATGGAATAAGGTAGCATCCATGGGCACGTCTTTTTTGGGCTCGGCCAGGCCCAGCAGACCTTTCAGCAGAGGGATATCCGCCCGGCATCAAAATCCAGCCCGGCCCATTGGTTTTTGCTTTGTCTAGCTAAAGTTTTGAAAATTTGGTCTGAATTCTCAAATTGAAAGCTAAAATTAAAGTTAAGCTTTCAAAAGTAGCATTTTAAAACAGAAAAACGAGTGTGTATTTCTATTTTGTGCTAAATTTTAATTTCGCTCTAAAATTTCTGCTGTGCATGCCCCACACGGCCGGCCCGGCCCGCCTCTCAAAAATTGATCCCGGCCAGGCATGCCAAAAATCCTAAACGGGCAGAGCCGGCCCGGCTCTTGCTGGTAGGGGGCGATGATCGCAGAGGGCCCAATCCAGGCCAATTTTGGGTAGGGGAAGACCTCTTTTAATCATACATGGGCCGGGGTGTGGGGGTATACCCCTCCCCTCGCTGGCCAATACCACCCCCTCAGCCGGCCATACCTCCCTCCCCCACCCCCTGCCCCGGAGGGAGAAAATTTTCGCTTATTCAAGCCAAATAGGCGTTTTTTGGCCTTTTTTCTGGACCCCCCCCAACGTAACGTCTCCATTCCCCCCTCCGGATTTTTCCTGCCCATGTATGCTTTTAATGTATACTAACAAGAATAATTTTAAAAAAGAAAAAATTTTCTGAAAAATTCATCAGCCGGTCAGATTAGAAGTGAGCCAAATGTTGGTGATAACCTGAAATCTCAGAGAGGACCCAAGCGCTGCCCCTCAGAGTTTCCGCAATTTCCGCTCATATGCTTCAGGCTCAGCTAGCCTGTACAAATGACAAGGTGCATCTTTATTTGGAGCTGTCCATAAACTACAACGTTTAGAGAGGGGCTGGGGTAGTCGGTTGAACGTCAGAAAAACGTTGCAGGTGTGGGGTTTGGTATCATCGAAAACGTCAACGTTTTTTAGGTGCCTAAGAAGATTTTGTTGCAACTATATTACAAGGAAAACTCGACCCAGTTCATGTTTCTAACTGCCAAAATGGTAATTTACTGTTATAAATTTTCTTTTTCGTAGCTTTTACTACTTACTTACTAGCTTTTACTTTTTTTATACAATGCTACATATATTTTAAATTGTACATTTTCCATCCATGGAGACAGTATCAAGTTTAATCCAGGCGGGTCACCGAGAAACTTTGGAGTGTTTAAGGCGGTCATGCTCAAATCGTCAGAAATGTTGGGAGGGGTGGGGGATGCAAAATTTTTGAACTTTTGAACACCAGTTTATTATGCACGGCCCCTTTCAGGTCTAGAAATTCTATAAGCATAAACTGCACAAACTTCTCTATTTCTACTGTCTAATTATTCTCTACAACAAACAGCAACTACTGCCACAAACACCACAAAGCAAGTCGTAAATACAGGTCAAAGATGATCATGTGATCTCAACAAATCGGAGGCAGCAATTTGGAACACCTAGAATCGCTCTATTTGTCTACTGCTGTCTCAGCTGACCAATTTTGTGATGCTACTACACTATGTTTATCCAGTTTCTGCAGTGCAACCTGAACACACTGCAACCCATCTGTTTGAGAGCGAAACTGTTTCTGCATTGCCTGCAGGTGCTTTGCCAAGAAAAATCTTACAGTTCTTGTTTGATGCATACATACAATCAAAGTCCGTCCAATGCCCAGAAGAAAATCCGTGCTTCAGTGTTTCTGTTTACTGCAAAGTAACTTTGATCAGCTGGGGACAGATTGACATGCTCATACCCAAAACCTCACGAAACCAAAACAGCAGCTGAGCTGTGATGACAGTATACAGGGTGGGCCATTTATCTATTCCCGGTTTCATATAACCATAACTTTTTTCCAGTTAGATCGATTTTATTAAAATTTTACATACAAATGTCTTAACACTTCAAATTTTTACAGTTAAAATTTAAAATTAATCCTTCACTCTGGTCGCTAGTTATGCGTCTCTACGTGGCCGCCACTTTTTTCGATCACTTTCTCCAGCCTCAGTCGGTACTCCAGCATAGTCTTCTGCCGCATCTCGACCGTAATCTCTTCAAAGGCCATCCTGATGCACTCTTTCAGTTCTGGAATGTCAGCCGGTCGCGTGGCATACTGTAGACTTTTGACTTGATAAAGCCCCATAAGAAAAAGTCGCAGGTACTGTTGTTTAATACCGGATTTTTCAAATGCGTATGCGTATGCGTATGCGTATACGCATTCCAATTAGAAATGCGTATGAGTTTGCGTATACGCACTGCAAAAACTAATGCGTATTTTGCGTATTGCGTATGCGTAATGCGTAATCTCAGAAACATTCAGTAATTTCACTGAACAGCTTTTTTGCTCTACAGTATGCTGTTTAGGTATGCAACATTATAATCCATGTTTTTTTAGACTACTTGAGGCTTTATGATAAACTCCTGACCTCAAAGAATTGCATTATAGTATGCATCTACAGCATACATGTAACAAACACGGGTCTGCCGGTCTGCCCCGTTTGGGACCCCTCCAAGACGATTTTTCCGACCCCTCTCCGATTTTCTGGTAAGTAATTTTTTGAGCAAATTTTTGCGATTTTTGCAATTTCAGACACAAAAATTGCCAAAATTGCCTGTAAAACAGCACCTTTTGGCTGTATTTCAGCCCAAAAGAGCAATTTTTGACGATTTTTAGCCTACAAATTGCCATTTTTTGCGATTTTTGAACGTTTCTTAGTGCCCAACCCCCTCCCAAAATTCGGGCTCAGACGCCAGACCCTAAATCCTTCGGCGGATAGCCTGTTACATGTATAATGTTTTCATTATGTGTATGATGTACAGTACGTATGTTTTCAAGAGGCAAGCAACATGCGCTTTCAGGGACAAGGAACGAGGCTTTATAGGAACGAAAAGTTTGTTTAAATGTTCATTTCAAGAAGAAGTCTAGTATTATTCAACCGTAATAAATATACAGTGGAAACATAAACAGATAGCCTGAGCATACAACACAATTTATGTCACCCAAAAGTGTAGAAATAGAAACTCTAAATTCAAGCATTTGTCACAGGTTTCTTTTCCTCCCAAAACTACACCTCTTTTTTAAATAGTACCGGAGAGTGCTGCATAGGGTACCCCTCCAGATAGCGTACCCGGGGTACACTAACTGGCACTTAGTGCCGGATTGTGTACCCGGGGTACACTATTTGGAGACAGGTTTTATGTCACGGGTGTCAAAAATTTTCTACATTACGATACCTTTAAAGCAGGTCTACGTATATTTTTGTTCATTTTTTATGGTTTTCACTGATGCAAAACCTCACAAGAATGAAAAATTTGGCCAACCACTCTCATTTACATGGCAGAAACAGCAATCTGAATTGGAAAATTGCATTTTTGCTCAGAAATCGTGAAAACTAGCAGTTTAGAATGATTGCGCTAAGTGCCAGTTAGTGTACCGGGTACACTAACAGGATCTCATTTTTCTTGCGAAAAATGCTAAGTGCTGGTTAGTGTACCCGGGTACCCAATGCAGCACTCTCCGGTAGCAAGCAAAACTTAGTTAAAGCTTCAAATTATCTCAGAAAATTCCTGGTACCCTCACCTCACACTAAAAACATGAAGAATAACTACAATTAGGTAACAACTTGAACTAAATTGTTTGCAGGACACTAGAAAAGATAGCTATTTTTCAGACCCAATACGCATTACGCAAAAATATGCAAACTTTTGGCAGAATGCGTAATAATATTGCGTAATGAAATTCAAATGCGTATGCGTATGCGTATGCGTATACGCATTCTGAAATGCAATGCGTACTTTGCGTAATGATATGCGTAATGCGTATACGCATGCAACAGTAGTCGCAGGGCGTTAAGTCCGGGCTGCGTGGTGGCCAGGGCATGTTGGGGGATCCGCGGCCCATCCAGCGGTTTGGGAACCACTCGTTGAGCCATGCACGCACCGCCAGGCCCCAGTGGGGAGGCGCCCCATCCTGCATAAAATTGTCATCAGAAGGCAGAAAGAAACAAATCGCCAGCCTCGTTCTGTACTACCGTGGCGTGGCGATTGCCGTGGCGATTGCCTTTGCGCGGGTGTAGTTATTGGCTAGTTGGGCTTTGGAGCTAAAAAGTTGATATCCTGTTCTTTACATCTTGGATACTGACTCCAATAACTACACCTTTATTCATATATCCACTATTGTGATAGGGGATACTTTGCAGAGATATCCCTGCATTTACATAGGCAACAGTGGAGAACACTCTGTAAATCTAACAGGACGGTCTGGGCGACCTGTTTCACCAACAGACATAGTGCAGAGCTCTCGATTATGCCCAGGGGTGGCAAATAAGCCAAATCTCGAAATATGACCCAAGCCACTTTTTGCGGCCGCTGTTTAATCAGCTGTCATTCAAACATTTCAGAAGCTATCGCGATGCGGTTTTGTGCATTGTGCAGCTGAGACAACGGGCTTCCGGGTGGTGTGGCTAACTTTGTTCTAGCCAAAATTTTGGCGCCAAATTTGAACGTTTTTCGTCACGGAGAGAGACAAAATTTTTGGTCATTAGAAAAATACCGATCACTTTTGCACCAATGAAGTTAGGGATGAAAAATCTCGACACGTAGAATAGAAAACTTTCCACCAGCGCCTAAATTGGTCGATCCAAACTCAAGAAATATGGCGCCGAACATGACTTGCATTTTTGCTCACAAGTTTCATTGCTGATGTTTCTAAGCGCATAGCAAGTAAACCGCTGGCTCAAATGTGTTCAGATGCACATTAATCGAAGCCTCTTGATCTGATGATCTTAAAATTACCGGACACGTCTCAGTCTGATGCTTTATCGCGTTAGTTATCGGTCGAAATTCTGCAGACCTACTGTTAAACCTTCCAGTACCTTATGTTTACTGCCATTTTCGGTGACTACGTCATTTCTACTGAATTTCCAATCAATTTTAAGATTTTACTCAAGCATGGCATAGCACGTAAATACATGCTGTAACTTGTTCAACCCCCTTGCTGAGAATGTGGGCGAAATTTTAGGAAAATTGACAAGTTTGCAGCGGCTTATCGACCTTTTGGCGACTTTTCCCAACTTATCCCCCATTTCTCTGGCCCATGTATCGATTACTGAATGCATTTATTAGTGTTCCTACGATATCATAATTCGATGGTATTCGATATCGATATTTATAGTTATGAAGAACATCTGAAAATTTCAAAAAGCAAACTGCTGTCGCTGCTTATCAGTCAAGCATTGATGCAATCAGCGATCTGAAATGAACTAAGCAGAGAATCGCAGAAAAGGTAGTGGGCCTTCTGAAGCCCTTCAATGAAAAGGTTGACCCCCTCAGGCCGATGCCCAACCCTCATTATGGATAAATCCGACAGAATAGCATATTTTAAGTTATTTTAATGACAAATAAGCCAACAAACCATGATTTTAATCAGCGGGCGGTACCCCTTAGGATTCGAAAATTTACCGCCCTTCAGCCCAAATCCTAGCCCATGTCTGCTCTGCCCTCCTGCTTCAAGTGTGCGGAGTGAGCAGCTCTTCAGTCTTGTTGCAGTTGAGCACACCTACAGCATCGATTCGCCAGGTCATGCTGCATCTGAAATCGTGCTCGAAATTTCGATTTTCGACCACTTAAGGGACCAAAAACGGCAGTAAACATAAGGTACTGGTATGTCCATAGCTGGACACCCAGCCGCAGCTCCTAACATTTAGACGTAGAGCGTAGGATGTGATACACTGTACGTAGGTAGCCCACCGCCCAGCCGCATGTAAATTATGCTGCCAGTTACGTTACCTATGCAGCATGGCCCAGTTGCTGCCTTATCTCTAGTCAGTGCGTGCCTGTAGCAGGGTCTGCAACGGGCGGCCTACGATTTGCCACCTTATTTATTTATCTGTGCGGTGGTGATAAAAAGTTGTTGATGACTTAGCTGACGGCAAGCCGCTAGAACAACAGCCACCAGCAGATCAGGTACCGGAAGGGTTAAAAGTAGGTCTGCAGAATTTCGACCGATAACAGTTATAAAGCATCAGACTGAGACATGGGCGGTATTCTTGAGATGATCAGATCAAGAGGCTTCGATTAATGTGCATCTGAACACATTTGAGCCAGCGATTTACTTGCTATGCGCTTAAACATCAGCAATGACGAAACTTTTGAGCAAAAATGTATGTCACGTTCGGCGCCCTGTTTGTTGAGCTTGTGGATCGGCCAATCTAGGTGCTGGTGACACGTTTTCTATTGGCTGGTGCACTAAAATAATATCATTTACACATTCCTGCCACTGAAAATTCAACAAAATTGAAGTACAGTAAATGTCCAAAATTTGGCCATTTTTAAATACAAATACAGATACAAAAGTTATGCTAAAAAGTATGGCCGAAAAAATACCCTTTTTTGGCATTTTCTCAATGTTGTCCAAACTCCGACATAATGAGGGAACCGTTTTGCTCCTTCCCCGAATGCTACCAAAACAATTTAGTATGGACCGCGCTACCCAATAACCACACTGAAAAGCGCAAACGCGCTTCCCTTAATACTGTAGTTTCCAATCGCTATAACATCTCGTCAACGAATACTGTATCCTCCTGTTTATAGTTTTCCTTTTAACTAAAAACGGACTCCACAAATAGAAAATTCGGAATGCCTGCAAAGCTTTGATGTATACCACCTTTATAACCCTGAAAATTATCTCAAAAACACCGAAAACTACCATTTTCTTTCTTCCTCAGCTCCCCTCGACAGCATTTTTCAATTGATAAGTACTCCAAAACGAATGAACGAATTTTACTCAAATCTTCACCAAAAGATAGAGAAAACTTCAATCTACAATGTCTCCAAATCTTAGAGCAAGCGGTCCAGAAATATAAAACTTATGCTAAAAAGCACAGCCCAAAAAATAGCGTTTTTTGCATTTTCTTCAATTTTGTCCAAAATCCGACATAAATATCTTTAGAGCTTTCTGATCGCAGCTTGCTGTGTACCGTTGGAAAGAACAGCCTTTTCTCATTCATAATATGCAATCCCCACCTTTGTACGTTTACTTTTACTACAGTTATGAGCTAAATACGGCAAAAAGTCCAAAAAAATTTTTTTTCGAATTTTCACCCAAAAATGTTAAAATCTTGTTTATATTGTGTCCTTACATCCTGACACAAATTTTGAGCCAAATCGCAAAACTTCTTACCCAGATTATCATGTCCTGAACACAGGGTCTCATAACCAAGAAAAACCTACTCTTACTATTTTTCAATGTTTCATAACTTTTGATCCCTGAGTCGGAAAAACGTCTGCGACCCTTAGTTTCAAACTACAATCATTCCTTAACAAAACCTAGAAGTCCCAGAGCTCCAGACCTTCCCCAGTTCGCGGAACCCTCTTCCCCGCTTCAAAAATCAAAAAGTAAAAAAAATTTCGAAAAAAGTGTCCAAAATTTGACCATTTTTAGTGCTTCAATCGGCCATAACTTTTGATCCCGGATTAGTATGCAATTCTACCACACGTAATATGAAACTACACACATTGCTTAACAAAACGTAACAGGTCAACACCACAAACAGTAGTATAGGCTGTAGGGTTTTCGTGCCACAAAGAATTTAGCGAAAAAATGTTTTTGTCCCACAAAGAATTTATGCGCAAAATCCTCGAAAACAGCGTGCTTTTGGTGGCACGAAATTTCGATCGGTGGCACGAAAACAACACGACTACTCTTTTGGCGGACAGAGAGAATGCGTGGGGTCGCGAGCTAGCGATTCCTATACACACACGACTTCGTCCCACAAAGAATTTATATCGAAAAATCCTCGAAAACAGCGTGCTTTTGGTGGCACGAAATTTCGATCGGTGGCACGAAAAAACACGACTACTCTTTTGGCGGACAGAGAGAATGCGTGGGGTCGCGAACTAGCGGTAGCGGTCAAAACACGGCTTCGTCCCACAAAGAATTTATATCGAAAAATCCTCGAAAACAGCGTGCTTTTCGATTGGCACGAAATTTCGATCGGTGGCACGAAAAAACACGACTACTCTTTTAGATGGTCGCGGCGGACAGAGAGAATGCGTGGGGTCGCGAGCTAGCGGTAGCGGTCAAAACACGGCTTCGTCCCACAAAGAATTTATATCGAAAAATCCTCGAAAACAGCGTGCTTTTCGATTGGTGGCATCGGTGGCTCGCATAAATTCGCACGAAAAAACGACAACCAATCCGATTCAAAAACAACATGTAACTTTTTCTGCTTTTAGATGGTCCAAAATGTCGCGGCGGACAGAGAGAATGCGTGGGGCCGCGAACTAGCGATTCCTATACGCTCCCGACCGACAATAATGGTGGTGAGATTTAGAAAATTTGTAAATTTTGCTTTGCTCAATCCAAAATATAAATTTAACAAGCGCAACATCTAACTAGCAACACCAATCAATTGGTTATGAATGTCAGCTTCGAGCACCTGCTCGGCCACAGCCAGCAAATTATTCCAACCGACCACATTGGTATGGCCGGCTTGTCGTATCGCGAGAGCGGCTGACTTGAAGTCTTCTCGCTGCTGCTGTTGGAGCTCGTCCCAGTGGCTGTGCCACACTTGACACACCTCTCGCCAGCTAATGTCGGTCTCGGTCTGCTGTCGCTTATAGCACAAATAGAGGCTGTACCCAGTTGGTCGCATGTTGGACAGCCGCTAAACCAAATTCTCTTTACTGTCTTCTCAACAACTACCATATTTTACACAACTGGACATAAAACAGGTAAGTGTAAACATTAATGATCGTAATTCCCTATCTTCTACTCTATACGCTAACCAACCCTTTTGAGATTGCACAAACTGGTCGGCTTTGTTCGTTTCTAACAGCTCTCGGAAAATTGACTCTATTTTCGTACGATCGCGGTTGGAACCCGCCATCATTTCTGCGCACAGTATGAGAAGAGCCGTAATCGACGCCCAGTTACATTTTTCGTTCAAAAACTTCGTGCTCAAATCGCGGACTTGCTCCATGGGCAATTGACTCGCTAATCTTATAAATGTCGGCTCTTTAGACGAAATCATCCAACTGATGATTTTGTTCAGCGTTATATGGCACCCTACTGTAGCAGTTGACCAACTCCGTTCGCCTCGCACCCAACTACACAACTGCGACACCAAAGCGCGTGTACTCTGCTCCATATCTAAATGAAAATTTATTCAATAACAAAATTTCGTCCGTTCATGTTCAGTTAACAGTTTTTTTTTTGTAAGTTGCGTGCAGCATTTCTTCCATTTCAACGCTATGCTTCTCAAAATCGCTATAATACAAAAATTTATTCAGTTTTATCGCAGTTTATCATCTCACATTTTATCATTTTCGCTCTTTTCTAGCGCCTCCTCCACCTCCAACTCCTCCTCGTGCTCTTTTTCGAAACAGGCCTCCATGACCTCTTCGCGCTCGCGTTCGCTTTCGCTATGCAACTCTTCCAACACTTCTTTCATTTCATTGTCACTCGGTATATCGCTGTTTTCTCGCTTTAACGTTTGTTGGCTTGACGACGACGACATGTTACTGTAACGCAGCAAACTCTCTCATAGTTTTATTACCATTCTACTAATGCAACATCGGGCATTTTTTCAATGTTTTTTCTATTTGGGTTCTTCGATTCCCAATCGTTTCGGTTTTTGTCCCAAATTTCGGCGTTTAGATCTTCTTAAAACCAGTGGATTGGTTTGTTGCGGATTCGCAAAAACACCCCGCTCAACAAGTACTGCGAACGCTCGTGCCAATGCTCTGGTTCGTTTATCCGTTATAAATTCTGTGACTGGTTTTTGAAGTATGCCTCGCTCTTGCAATTTTTGACCCACTCGGTCCAGAAGAGCGACCTGCTGTTCAAAGAAGTTCGCCATTTCTCTAAAATATTTTGCGTTACTCTAAATGTAGTTTCGGTTGCAATCGCATGGATTATGTTTACCGTAACCAAAATATTGCAATGCAAATCGACAAAAATGTAGAGATACTAAATTCAAAGTTTTATTTCCTATTCAAACACGTTCGATTTTATTTTTTCGGCAACGCTTGTTTCGGTTCAGTGTCTAGAATTTTAAGAATCAGGCTGCTGTTGTAACAGTTGGCCGCCCGGTGGAGAATATCTAGAGCGTCGGCTTCCAGCATAATGCCAGTTTTGTCGGGAAACGATTCTTGCAAAATTTCGGTCACCACTTTACTGAACTCCTCTTTTTCACTCGTTCGTTTCTTCGGTGTCCCTTGTTTTGTTCTTACCATGTTTGTACTGCAAATAAAATGTTGAGTTTGATGCGCAAAAATCGGTACATTAGTTTCAGCACGGGACGAAAAGTTTTTTCTCAAAATATACGAGATTTTAGTTTCGGTGTTTCCACGCTAGATGGGAGTATAAATCGCATGCGGTCGGTCCTAGAGCTGAAGATCGATATCGATAGCTCAAAGCGCCGCAGAATGCTCCGCCCAGCGCGCACTAGGACGCCGATTGGCTGGCGAAAACTTGGAAGCGCGCACTAGGACGCCGATTGGCTGGCGAACATTTGTGGACGTGTCGGACTTGCAGTTACTTCTCAAAAATGATTTTTTAAAGTATCTGAGCAATAAAGTTATGAACGCCTGACGTTGACAATTGTTTAACCATATACATTGTACGTAGCTGAGCAGAACCGAGAGAGACACGACGATGTCGTTTGTTGTGCTGAATTTAAGCGTTGAATGTTTGAATAATCCGACTGTTTCGAAATTGATGCTCTGTTGTCGCGTTTAAAGCCATAATTTCATGTTTGTGCATAGTACAAAAACTCGCTCCTAGTTAAATTGATCGGTTATTGTCGCAGAGTTTAAAGCTATAATTGCGTATGTGAAGTGGGTTAGTCTTTGTTGGGGTTTCAACAAAGCTATAATAATGCGCTTTTGTGTTTGTGCATGGTACAAAAACCCGCTCCTAGTTAAATTGATCTGCTATTATCGCAGAGTTTAAAGCTATAATTGCGGAAGCGAAGTCGGTTGGCCCTTTAACAAAGCCATAATTATGCGCTTTTGTGTTTGTGCATGATACAAAAACCCGCTCCTAGTTAAATTGATCTGCTATTATGTGCATCAATTTTCCCAGTTTAGTTACAAATCATGTTCCCCGTCGCCCGCGTCCCACCGCTTTCAAAACCATAATTATGCGAGTAAAGTTCCGTCGCTTACACTACAGTAGTATGCAAAATTTTACAAAGCGCAAAATACTTACCGAATTTCGACTCTTTCGGACACACCAAAAACCTTCTTCAGCTCTCGAACCGAAAATCTTCTATGTCCAAACAAACTGACTCTGCAGCACCGACGCGCTGCTTAAATACTGCCCTATCACGTGACCCATAATTATAGCTTCAAAACTCGTTTATCTGTCACGTGATGAAAAGTGTTTATTTAAAGGCCGGTCCGACCGTTCTAGCTCATTCTTGTTTTCGGCGGTTCTCGACATCGATCTGATTTGAAATGGCCTACTCCGGTCGCCCGACTAACACGCCGATCGAGTCGGCAGATGATGCCAAAGCGAACGAAATGGAAAAACTGATGGAACACGAATTGTTGGAAGAGTCGGTAAGATGAAT
>JASANB010002067.1:0-14032 GCA_030248155.1 Sabatieria punctata | reverse complement strand
GTGATTAATCGGTTTACTTTTCAATTGGTCGCGATCGATTGGTCGCCGTTTGATTGGTCGCGATTGATTGGTCGCCACATGAATTGGTCGCGGGCTAATTGGTCGCCAGTTCAACTGGTCACCGGTTTGATTGGTCTCCGTTCGATTGGTCACCTATTTAATTGGTCGCCATTCGACTGGTCGCCACTTTCTTTGTAACCTTAAAACTTCTAACAGAAACGGGTGCACCAATACACCAACCTAAGAACGCCTCAAAATCTATTAGCCAGCACTTATTTGTAGTTTTAGTGAAGAGACCTGTTTTAGCGTAGGTTTTTTTTCGCAGTTTATTTGGTGGAATTAGCGCATAAAACTGTTCGATTTTGATTACCAAACTTGGAGTTTCAAGCGGTCAACGCCTTTACTTCACACGCAAGACAAGTGCAGCTAGACACTCAAAGTGAGACACAAAATATGACAGAAAACCGGACACAATACACACTAAACATAAAAGGTTTCCAAGCATTTCCTTGGCTAAGCTGTTTTTGTTAAAATATTCCGGTACCATTTTCAGACAACTTTTCTTATTGCATTTTTGGTGTTTTATTTATTTCTTTTATTTTTCGGAAAAGCGAAAAAGTCGGAAATTATTCGATAAATTGTACAAACCTGATCAAGAGGCTTCAAGGCATCCACAACTTCTAATCATGCAGCCTAGGACTGGGACCACAGACTGACCTCATGGTGCCCTGGCCGTTCCGTGACCGCAGGCAGTGATCGGCGGAACAAAACTCAATTATTAAAAGCGCAATTGTCTTACATGTAAACGTCTAAGTGCATCGCGCAACTCATACCAACTCGTACATAAAGCAGCGACCAATCGAATGGCGACCAGTTAAATAGGCGACCAATCAAACGGCGACCAATCAAACGGGCGACCAGTTAAACTGGCGACCAATTAAGTTCGCGACCAATTGAAGTGGCGACCAATCGATCGCGACCAATCGAACGGCGACCAATCGATCGCGACCAATTGATAGGTAATCGATTAATCCGGTTCCGCAGCCAACCTCATAACAGGCCTGCCTGGTGCTGCACCCATAGGTCCAATCCGTTTCTCCCTCTTCTGCACCGATCCGAGCGCCGATCTTAAACTTGACGCAGAATGACAGTGTAGTGCAGTCCTCCTCGTTCTCGCCAGTCTTCGTGCCCGTGTAACACTTGATAGCCTGACCCCTACGCACCATCAGCACCAGCCCCAACACAACACACAACTTCACTCCCTGTATACTGACAGAAGAGACTATAGACAGACCAGTAAAACTAACAATGATCTCGGGCTGGCTCGGCCCTCTTATATACTGTCCAATGGAATGCTTGGAATGGTTACTGTGTTCTCTTTCAAACACGGCACCTTTCTGATTTCTACACTTTTCTTTTGTATACTGTAGGTAGGTTTCTTTCCTGTCCATGGTCTGACCACTTTTTTCTTTTTTAGTACTATTGTCTTACAATATTGTGGGCGGGTATTGGAAAAGTACCTTATATCAGGTATCAGGTACAGGTATTTCAAAAATACCCAATCAGGTATCAGGCATTATACCTGAGGTATAGGCAGGGATGCCTACCAAATTCAAACTTTGAATTTGATATGGTCTGGTATAGTATAAAGTTGGCGATTTGAATTCGATATGCTCTGGTATAGTACTAGCTAATTCAGTTTGAATTTGGTTGGTATGATTTTGGTATGAATTTGGTACAGTAGTGGTAGTTTGCAGTGATAATGTCATAGAAGCCTTTGGAAATTATGCTCAATCCACCTTTCTTGAGTTTTTTAGAATCAAAACATGCAGAAAGGATTGGGAATATACAGTATAGATAAAAAAATGTCCCATCGCTTTTTCGGCCTTCACTCAAACGTTTCGTTCTCAGTCAATTCTTTACCGATTTAGCTCAAATTTTCAGCAAAAATTAACAACATGGTTGGCTAAATATTCTACAAGTCTGGTGCCAAAATTCCGACTCATACTGGTTTTATGACCCGAAAACTAGGAATGAGGGTGGTCCACGCAAATTTATTTTTTTTCGGTAATACAAGGAGTACAGTCCTGAAACTTGCAGGAATGATTGGTGTTGCTATTGGGCATAACATACTAAGCGGGCAGCCCTGTAGCTCAAAGGGCACTAAAATGGGGAATTTCAAAAACATGAGTGAAAATCCCATAGTTAAGAAATCTGCACCTTCTAGAATCAAAGCACTGAATCTGTTGTTAATCAACATAGATTGTAGCAGGAAGTTCGACAAATAAATGAACCTGATATTTAAGCTCTGTTCGACACCATAGTAACCATCCCTGCAGCGTTTTTTGAAAATTGAAAATCTTTAGAATCGTCAATTTGACGGTTTTACGAAGAAAAGTTATATTTCGTCATGTTTTTGAAATTCCCCCATTTTAGTGCCCTTTGAGCTACAGGGCTGCCCGCTTAGTATGTTATGCCCAATAGCAACACCAATCATTCCTGCAAGTTTCAGGACTGTACTCTTTGTATTACCGAAAAAAAATAAATTTGCGTGGACCACCCTCATTCCTAGTTTTCGGGTCATAAAACCAGTATGGGTCGGAATTTTGGCACCAGACTTGCAGAATATTTAGCCAACCATGTTGCTAATTTTTGCTGAAAATTTGAGCCAAATCGGTAAAGAAGTGACTGAGAACGAAACGTTTGAGTGAAGGCCGAAAAAGCGATGGGACATTTTTTTTGATCTATACTGTATTTTGGCGCCTTTGAAAAGGGATATAAATATAGCCAACAAGCTAGTACTAAAATGAAAAGGCCTTACCAAAATCATAATTCTACAGTAGTACTAAAATTATCTGGTAAAGGCGTTCGATTTTGATATGGTATGGTATAGTATAGAAGGAGCTGTTTTGAATTTGGTTTGGTATGGTACTAGTACTAAATTCAAAGTTTGATTTTAGTACTACAGGGTGTCTCAAAAAAAATGATCACATTTCTTTTTACTGCCATTTCCGCAAATGTTGACCAAATAGGCTGAAATTTGGACCATAGGTGCCACAATTCGGGGAATTTTATGTGTTAAAATTTGGTGCACAAGGCTTGACTCATTCCCGAGAAATTTCAAAAAAAGTGAAATTTGGTAATTTCAATAGTGAAAGCCGGTCACCGAAAAAATGATCACATTTCTTTTCACTGCCATTTCCGCTAATTTTGACCAAATAGGCTGAAATTTGGACCATAGGTGGCTCAATTCGGGGAATTTTATGTGTTAAAGTTTGGTGCACTGGGCTTGACTCATTCCCGAGAAATTTCAAAAAAAGTGAAATTTGGTAATTTTTCAATAGTGAAAGCCGGTCACCGAAAAATGGAAACATTTCCTTTTCCTGTATCTTTTCTAATTTTTGACGGAATTGGATGAAATTTGGAGTGTAAACGCAGAAGTTCAGAGTAATTCGTGTGTAAAAAGTTGACGCATGAACTCCAACGCTGTCGTTAGAGTTTAGGCGATAATGTAATGTAACGTTTTTTCGGTGGCCGGCTTTCGCTATTGAAATTACCAAATTTCACTTTTTTTGAAATTTCTCGAGAATCAGTCAAGCCTAGTGCACCAAACTTTGACACATAAAATTCCCCGCATTTTGGCACCTATGATCCAAATTTCAGCCTATTTGGTCAAAATTTGCGGAAATGGCAGTGAAAAGAAATGTGATCATTTTTTAGGTGACCGGCTTTCACTATTGATTTAACAAATTTCACTTTTTTTGAAATTTCTCGTGAATGAGTCAAGCCTTGTGCACCAAATTTTAACATATAAAATTCCCCGAATTTTGGCACGTATAATCCAAATTACAGCCTATTTGGTCAAAATTTGCGGAAATGGCAGTAAAAAGAAATGTGATCATTTTTTTTGAGACACCCTGTATTAGTACAATTTTGATATGGTAGGCATCCCTGGGTATAGGTAGTAGTTACTTAGGGCATTTTTAGGCTTCGTCAGGATATCTACTCACTCAATGTACAGCAAAAACATCAAAAGTTTTGAATTCTGTTGCATACTTTGTCGATTTTTGCTGATCAAAATACACACACACAAAAATACACATTTTGAGCACTGTTTGTGTATGGTAATGTGTAGCGGAATTTTTAATGTGTGGTGAAAAAACAAAGTGTATTTTCGTGAAAAGTTTAAAGAAAAGTGTATATAACCCACTCCGTAACGAGTCTGTACATTCTAAGATTCAAATAAAATACCTCGAAACACGCAAAACTAATTTTTTCTGGCTGTCATTGTGATAAACAAAATATTCGGATCGAATTTTGCGCATTTACTTTCGACAAAGATAACTGATTGAAATGATTTCCAATTTCCTAGACACGGTAGCTATAAAACAAACTCGACGCTCTCAAAATAACCACCAAAAGGGATGTTCATATCATTACAGCTTGTAGCGTAGTTTACATTTATTTCTCTGCTAACGATTTCTCTCAGAAATTGGCCAGCGAATCTCTGACGCAAGAAGTCTCCCCAACCAAATGGCCAGTTTAGAAGAAGAAGCAGTAGAGTCGGACGAGGCGGAAGAACAGGAAGAAACGGAGCCCAAAAGCAACGACCGGTCGGCCAAGAAACACTACTTCTACAAAGAACTGCGCTGTCTGCTGTACGGGTTCGGTGATGACAAGGTGCCCTACACGGAAACTGTAGAGTTATTGGAAGATTTGGTGGTGGAATACGTGGAACAATTCACGGCCGCCGCGTTGACGGTGGGCAAGCCGGGGAAAGTAACGTTAGAAGACATTTGGTACCTGATCAGACGCGATCCGAAGAAGTACGCCAGAGTTAAGGATCTCTTGTCCATGAACGATGAACTGAAGAAGGCTAGAAAAGCGTTCGATGACTCCAAGTATTGATTTCTCTGGGAGGAGAGGTGATACTGATAGGGGCGCGTTTCGAAAGATTCTAACTTCTGACAAATTGATAACTCTACATAGTTTAAGTGAAAAACGCACTCACTAATAAGTAAGTGTTAAGTAGGAACAAAAGTGGGCTTAACTGACTTTTAGGGGTCCCTCCACTATATATTAATTAATCACTTTCTTGCTTAGGCTTAGGAGTCAACTGAATACGGTAGATAAAATTGAAATCTTTGTTAGTGACCCCTAAAAGTCAGTTTTGCCCAAAAGTGTTCGCCCATTGTGTTCTCTGTTTACGCAGTTGTTCGGTTATTCAGACCTAGGCTAGTGGCACCATATATGGTACCCCTAACTTGATATAGGCACCTGTACCGCTACCATACGTGGCATACATGTGCATGGGGGGTGCCCAGGGGGGGACAGGGGGGGACAAAAATAAAAATCTACCAAACGTTGCTAGAGGCTGCTAGAAAGCCTCCAGATGCGTTTTTAAGCCACAGAAATCAATTTTGGCAACTACGCAACTACGCACCCTTCCTCCAGGCAACTACGCACCAAACCCGAAATTTTTTCAAATTTTCCTGGAAAATTTCGATTTTTTGGCACTGTTTTGGTCAAAAAAGTGTTTTTTGCCAATTTTTTGGCGAAAATTTGATTTTTAGCGCAAATTTTTGAATTTTAACTGAAAATTTCGTATTTTTAGCCGAAATTTTGGGCAAAAAATAAAATTTCCCGCCGAAAATTTACACCTATATCCAGGCAACTACGCACAGAGACCTGGCCGTTCCCCCCTGAGCCGCCGACCATGCACATGTATGATACGTGGTACCACTCCGTTTAGATTTCGTACCCTGGTAACACCACAGTCCCCGAACATGGGGTACCATAAATATGCCTGACTGTATTAGAATAGCGGCTAAGTGAAAGGTTAGTGTTCCCTAGTTGAGATTTCGAAATTGTTATCAGCAGAATGAATGAATGTTTATTAAATTGGTCCAGTAATACAAACACAAACTAGCTCAATGAAGGGGCAGGCTGGGCCGTTTGACCGGCTTCTATTGCCCTACCCATCAAAAATCCATCTAGTTCAACCGTTGACAATTTAGATCGAAATTGATTTACTGACCTAGCAGTTACAACTTCCTCAGGCAAACTGTTCCAGATGTTAACAATTCTATGAGCAAAGAACCCTTTTGTCGTTTTGAGACGAACAGAACGAACAAATATCTTAAGGCTGTGTCCTCTAGTGCGTTGATCTTTCACAAATTCGAAAAAATATTCAGACGGCACATCCACCAATCCACTAATTAACCTGTAGACCATAATTAAGTCCCTAATTATCCTACGTTCCTCAAGAGACTTCAAACCTAGAATTTCTAACCGCTGTGTGTATGTGAAATCACTCATACCAGGCAATCGACGGGTAAATAAACGCTGTACACGTTCCAACGTATCTATATCTTTTAATAAGAATGGATTCCAGACCTCAGAAGCATATTCTAACCTACTACGTACATAAGTATCAAACATTTTTATCAAAAAATTATGATCTCGAGCAGCAGCAATTCTGGCTGTAAAACTTTTAAGTTGTATATGTAGCAGGTTATCCGCCTTCAGGGGAGGGTTCAAAGTCTGGCTCCGGTCCGTGGTGTCTGGACCCAAATTCAGGAGGTAGAGTTCTAAACCACGAACTCTATAAAAGCGCAATTTTCGGGTAAACGTAGTAATAGAGCCATATTTGTGGTGAAATACAGCTAAAACGCGCTCTTTCACAGACAATCTTAGTGTCTGAAAATCGCAAAATATTGCTGAGCAGAATATTTCTAGCCTGAAAAATTGAGGTGGTGTTTGAAAACCGGTCGTAGGGTGGCCGGATCGGGAGAGGTCTGGCCTATGTCCGGTGGGGGCAGGCTCTTACATGTATGCTTTAACCTTCTCGAAATTGCCATTCGGCGAACAAAAATTTGTGTTCGCCTGTAAATCCGACAGGTGCTGTCGACTACAGAAGCATAGAACTACAGGGTGTCTCAAAAAAAATGATCACATTTCTTTTTACTGCCATTTCCGCAAATTTTGACCAAATAGGCTGAAATTTGGCCTATAGGTGCCAAAACTCGGGGAATTTTATGTGTTAAAGTTTGGTGCACTAGGCTTGACTAATTCACGAGAAATTTCAAAAAAAAGTGAAATTTGTTAAATTAATAGTGAAAGCCGGTCGCGGAAATAATGATCACATTTCTTTTCACTGCCATTTCCGCAAATTTTGACGAAATAGGCTGAAATTTGGCCTATAGGTGCCAAAATTCGGGGAATTTTATGTGTTAAAGTTTGGTGCACTAGGCTTAACTAATTCTCGAGAAATTTCAAAAAAGGTGAAATTTGGTAATTTCAATAGCGAAAGCCGGTCACCGAAAAAACGTTACATTACATTATCGCCTAAACTCTAACGATAGCGTTGGAGTTCGTGCGTCAACTTTTTACACACGAATTACTCTGAACTTCTGCGTTTACACTCCAAATTTCATCCAATTCCGTCAAAAATTAGAAAAGATACAGGAAAAGGAAATGTTTCCATTTTTCGGTGACCGGCTTTCACTATTGAAAAATTACCAAATTTCACTTTTTTTAAAATTTCTCGGGAATGAGTCAAGCCTAGTGCACCAAACTTTAACAAATAAAATTCCCCGAATTTTGGCACCTATAGGCCAAATTTCAGACTATTTGGTCAAAATTTGCGGAAATGGCAGTAAAAAGAAATGTGATCATTTTTTTGAGACACCCTGTATTATGCGAACAAAAGCCGATACAGTCTGGCACTTAACGCTGTTTATGGTACGGCTAGTGGCACCATATATGGCACCGCCACGTTCGGGCACTGTGGTGGTACCATATATGGTACCGATACCATGTCTGGTGCCACTTGCCTAGGTGCCGGTACCATGCAGGTAACAGGTCATCCGGCGATGGGGGAGTGGGGTTGGGGGTCTGAGCCGAAACTTTGGGAGGGGGGTCGGGCCCTAAAAACGCTCAAAAATCGAAAAAATCGCAATTTTTTGGCTAAAAATCGCTAATTTGGGCTGAAATACAGCTAAAAAGTGCTGTTTTGCAGGCGATTTTGGAAATTTTTGTGTCTGAAATTGTAAAAAATCGCAAAAATTTGCTCATAAAATTACTTGCCAGAAAAATCGGAGGGGGGGGGGGTCGGGCAAATCGTCTCGGGGGGGGGGCATCCGGGGGGTCTGGCCTAAGTCGGGTGGGGGGGGGCAGACCCCCAGACCCCCCTCTTACATATGTATTAAAGTTTTGATTTGATATGTCAGCGTGTAATAGTTACCCTTTCGACTGGTACCATGTATGGTGTCGGTGGTACCATAATCGGCGTTAGGTGCCTGAGTGTAATATGCGCTCCGAATTTCTGGTAATTAACTTCATCATTCGCAGTGCACTAAAAAGAAGAGGTTAATTTTGACCGGGCCAAAAAATTCGATCAAAATAAAGAAAAATTCGGATAAATTAGTTAGCCATAGTTTGAATTTATTCTAGAACGTCGAAGAGATTTTCGGACCACGCCCCTGTTTCCTATCTGTCTATTGCACGTACGAATTGTGTCTGAATGAATAAAGGTTTACGCCCAACAACATTTGTGTGCAGTAAAGGGTTTACGGCCCTGACTTATGCGTTCTATTTGCTCTGTGAAAAGAACCAGAAATTCATAGCGAGCTAGCCTTTGCTTGCCGGATATAAAAACCCGTCCTTAGCATTTCTGCTTCCTCCGTCTAGGCAACGCATTATGTTCTATGTCGGCCGGCCGTAGGGTGTTGGCGGTTGGTTGGTTGGTATGCAGATTAATCGATTTCGTAAAGGCGTCAATTGTTTATGACCAGCCATAGAGTGATTCTTCCCTTATGTGTCCACGCTTGCGCACTGCTACTAATATTAAGCGCCGATCTCTTGTGTAGCTTATTATAAAGGAGAAAGTTAGAAAGTTTTTTTGGGTTAGGTTGACCGATTAGGGTTCTAGTTACTGTTGTTTGGTATTAGGTTTCAATGTGTGTGTATACACATTCAGTGTCAAATGTGTTTGGTAATTTGTGTATACACATCTAGGAAAACAATGTGTATTTATGTATATTGTACTGAAAATGCGAATTTTTGGCCAGATTTTGAATAACAAAACTAGAAAAATCAGAAGTATGTATCATAGTCCTAATGTTTGAAAACTAGGATATCTTTGAAATTGAGTTACTTAGGGGCATGTTCAGGCTTTGTGAGGATATCTACCCACTCTTAGCACAGCAAAAACATGTTGTTGTTGTTGCAACTTTTTGTCCTTTCGGACTAGGAGTAGCCAACTGCTATAGAGCAGGAAGAGACACAAGGTCCGGCAGCCTCCTTAACAACAACCCTCCCCTTTTGCTGTCGGTGTGTGCAAGACAGCTAAGGTTTGGTTCCCATTTATCTACTTGCCATTGCTGACTTTCGACGGCCTGGGTTGGGCTTTGTGTCGACTACTTCCCATCGCCTCGACAGGTTTCGAACCCACAAACACACCGCTTCCACGGGTGCCGGGGCCGCCGTGACACAACAAAATTTTTGAATTCTGTTGCATACTTTATCGATTTTTCCCGATCAAATACACGCAGAAAAATACATATATCTTGAGTACTGTTTGTGTATGGTAATGTGTATCGGAATTTTCAATTTGTATGTGTATGTGTATGCACATTGAAAAAACAATGTTTATTTTTGTGTATGGTAAATGTGTATGTGTATACCCAAACAACAGTAGTTCTAGTCAAGTCAATAGTTGCAATTTATGTAGCATACAGTATATATGTAAATACGAGAAAAACCTAATATTCTTTATTACATAAATTATGCTAACTGTTAAAAAGGCTTCCTGAAGCTAATCATAGATCAAACTTTGAAGATTTTAATTGAAGCGATAAGTTTACATCGAATAGATACAAAAGATCCTTGTGTGTAGTGCGATTACCGGTACGAGAGATTCGCGACTGTGTTCATAATATCAGACAGTTTTATCTTGTAACGGAAGAATCAAGATAAAATCGGTCAAATGCAAATTTTCCTGACTTTGCAATATCTGCTCTAGGAAAGGTTATCAGATTGTTTGTCTCTTCAAACCTCTCAGATTCACTGCTCTCAAACGGTATCACAATAATTCATAAGAGTCAACAACTTTCTCGGCTTATTTTTTAAGATGTGTTTTAATGGTCGGTATACGGTATGGTGAGCTGACCTTTTATAGACAATATTATAGTATGTGTTGTTGACTGGGCGTAATTGGACCAATTTTTCTGCAATTATACTAACTACGGGCGGATCCTGCTAATTACGCAAGTTCGGTTTGCAGTAAATATGGTGGTTTTGGCGATACGTACGTAGCTCCATTGCGCAGTCAGAATTTCTGACCTTCTCCCGGTATTTTTGTGCCCCAATATAGATTGGCACTTGAAAAGTCTTCACAGTTCGATTCATGATGAGATGGTGCCATTTTTAGTTAGTTAGTTAGTTTATTCGTCCAAACATAGACAAATCATTCAGAATCCTGGGGCGGACCGGCTATTGCCCCACCCCTAATTTTGCCCTAATCAAATGAAAATTAGCAGAAATTGTGCGAGTTTTCTTATAGTCACTTGTTTCCTGACTACAGAGTGCCACCTTCACATTGGTTTCGGTACCGGTACCATATATGGTACCACCACAGTCCCCGAACGTTGGGATGCCCTATGGTATCGGTGCTATATATGGTGGCGGTACCATAAACGGCGTTAAGTGCCTGACTGTATGTAATAGCAGGGTATACTGTACTGGGCCGGTAAACAAACAACCCCTCAGATTTTTTACTGTTGCAACTGCAAATCTCAATCGATTTGAATGAATCTTTTTTCAAATGAAATATAAATAAATTCTTAAAAGATTGCTGGAATTTTCATTAAGATACTCTGCTTAGTTGCCGAGATATTTGCGCTAAAAATTAAAACAGTGACTTTGGCAATGAAAAAGAGCAACTAAACAAACACAATCGAGTAGATTTTTTATTTTTGCAACCATAAATCTCAACCAATTTGAATGAATACTTTTTTAATGATAGATTGATAAATTCTTGAAGGAGTGGTGAAATCTTTATTTAGATCCTCTGCGTAGTTCTTGAGATATTTTCACTTAAATTTAAAACAGATTTCGGCAATGAACAAGAGCGATTCTATTGCGGGTAATAAAAAAGTGGATTCCTACTGCTGAGGGCTAATGACAGTTTACTTGTGATTTAACTGAGCCAGTGTCTCACAAGTAAAGTCTCCTTATCCCTCAGCAGTACAAGAATCTGTTTTATTATGGAGTGCAAGGGACATACATGTGCATGGGGGTGTCCAGAGGGGGACAGTGGGACGAAAATAAAACTCTACCAAGCGTTGCTAGAGGCTGCTAGAAAGCCTGCAGACGCGTTTTTAAGCCACAGAAATCAATTTTGGCAACTACGCAACTACGCACACTTCCTCCAGGCAACTACGCACCAAACCCGAATTTTTTTCAAATTTTCCTGAAAAATTTCGATTTTCTGGCAACATTTCTGTCAGAATAGTGGTTTTCAGCATTTTTTGTCAAAAAACTTGATTTTTACCGAAAATTTTTGAATTTTAACCGAAAATTCCGTATTTTCAGCCAAAATTTTTGGCAAAAATTTGAGTTTCCCGCCGAAAATTTGCACCTAAATCTAGGCAACTACGCAGGGAGACCTGGCCGTCCCCCCTGAGCCGCCGACCGTGCACATGTATGGCAAGGGAATAATAAAAATCTCTCTTGTTCATTGCCAAAATCACTGTTTTGAATTTGAGAGCCAATATCTCAGGAACTAATCAGAGTATCTTAATTAAAGTTTTCATCAATCTTTCAAGAATTTATTTATCGTTCATTCAAAATGATTCATTCAAATCGGTTGAGATTTACAGTTGCTAGAGTTAAAAATCTGCGGGTTGTTTTTTACGGTCCTGTACAATGACTGTATGTACTATCTGTTCACTGAAATACGATCGTTCACCACTCAACAAGTATTGGGTTTGGTTTTATCCGTTATTGTTCACATTCAAACACCTACCATAATCCCTGATGATTATCTGTATTATGGTTTCAGCTCAATCTCATAAGAATCTCATCTCACGTGTCATAATAATGAGCTCAAAGAATCAGAAGAACACTGGTCTGCCAATCGATCGCGGGTGGGCGTGGTTTGTGCTGTTGGGGGCGTGTCTAAACCAGTTCATAGTTCTGTGTGTCGGTCGCTCATTGGGTCTGTTGTTCGTGGCGCTCATCAACTACTACAAAGCCTCTGCCACAGCTGCTTCTGTGCTACAAGCACTCATTGCTGGAATCAGCTTTTCATTGGGTAAATTGGCTTTTGTCCTACTTGTAACTGGTGTCTGCTGCTCCCTACAACTGCAGGAGTCACTCCTCTCACCTCTCTCCTTGCATGTGCTATGCTAGCATACCATACATGTAACAGGTCATCCGCCGATGGGGGGGGGTCCCCCATCTGGGGGGGTCTGGCCTAAGTCGGGTGGGGGGCAGACCCCCCAGACCCCCTGTTACATGTATGTAGCATACGTACATGTACATTTAGGCACTTAACACCGTTTGTGGTACTGGCACCATGTACATAACGGTACCTGCCCCCATGGCCATGGGTAGGGCATACATGGGCCGCGTGGGGTAAGGGGTTTACCCCTCCCCTCGCTGGCCAATGCCACCCCCTCAGCCAGCCATACCCACCTCTCCGACCCCCATCCCGGAGGGAGATAATTTTCGCTTATTTATATTTAAGGCAAAATTGGCGTTTTTTGGACTTTTTCCGGGACCCCCCCCCCCCGAGGTCTACAGACCCCCCTCCGGATTTCCCGTACCATATATGGTGCCACTAGCCTAGGTACCGCTACCATATACAGTCAGGCACTTAACGCCGTTTATGGTACCGACACCATATAAGGTGCCGGTACCATATATGGTACCGGTACCATAGGTAGTGGTACCATATATGGTACCGGCACCATTATATGGTACCGTCACCATATATGGTACCGGTACCATATATGGTACCCCCCCCTTCGGGTCCTGGGGTGGTACCATATATGGTACCGGCACCATATATGGTACCGTCACCATATGGTACCGGCACCATATATGGTACCCCCACGTTCGAGGTCTGTGGTGGTACCATATATGGTACCGGCACCATATATGGTACCCCCACCTTCGCGTTTTTCCGGTACCGGTGCCATATATGGTACCACTCCGTTCAGATTTCGCACCATATATGGTACCACCACAGTCGCCGAACGTGGGGGCACCATATATGGTACCGGTACCATATATGGTGACGGTACCATATATGGTACCACTACCCTCGGTACCGGTACCATATATGGTACCGGCACCTTATATGGTGTCGGTACCATAAACGGCGTTAAGTGCCTGACTGATATATGGCATACATGTAACAGGGGGTCTGGGTAATCTGCCCTCACCCGACTTAGGCCAGACCCCCCGGATGGGGACCCCCCTCCCCGAGACGATTTCGCCGACCCCCCTCCGATTTTTCTGGCAAGTAAATTTTCGAGCAAATTTTTGCAATTTTTTACAATTTCACACAAAAATTGCCAAAATCGCCTGCAAAACAGCACTTTTTAGCTGTATTTCAGCCCAAATTAGCGATTTTTGGCAATTTTTAGCCAAAAAATTGCGATTTATTTCGATTTTCGAGCGTTTTTTGTGCCCTACCCCCTCCCAAAATGTTGGCTCAGACCCTCCGGCCGGCGCCAGACCCCCAACCCCCCTCCCCCATCGGCGGATGACCTGTTACATGTATATGGTGCGCCAGTACCATCAAAGCGTTAAGTGCGAGACTGATGTAAAAGGGGTCTGGGGGGTCTGTCCCCACCCGACTTAGGTCAGCCCAACCTGGATGGGGACCCCGAGACGATTTTTCCGATCCCTCCGATGTTCTGGCAAGTAATTTTTTGACCAAATGTTTGCTGTTTTCTACAATTTCAGACACAAAAATTGCCAAATCGCCTGTGAAACAGCACTTTTTAGCTGTATTTGCTAC
>JASANB010002066.1:22500-25010 GCA_030248155.1 Sabatieria punctata | reverse complement strand
TCATTTTTTATTCATAGTATTGCAAAAAGCAAGCATAGCATCATCTCAGACTTATTTTTGGGCAGTATACATACTTCATTACGTATTTTTACATGGTACATT
This sequence comes from Sabatieria punctata, assembly GCA_030248155.1. Classification (NCBI taxonomy): domain Eukaryota; kingdom Metazoa; phylum Nematoda; class Chromadorea; order Araeolaimida; family Comesomatidae; genus Sabatieria; species Sabatieria punctata. The sequence continues at coordinate 24,908 of JASANB010002066.1, read as the reverse complement.
CATAAAGTGCAAGGTACAAAAAGGTACATTAGTATGGTCAGGCAGTTAACGCCATGGTATCAGCACCGCGGGATGAGACCGGGCCGGCCTCGATTTTTTAGAGGGCAGGGCAGATGAGACCACCATGTTGCATGCGGCCCAAGCCAGAGAGCCTTGTGGTCCGGGCTAAATTATATTATTTTAGCGGGATGGGTCAGGCTGAATTTTGTACATCTGCGTGGAACTTAGAGAGAGGGGAATATGGCAGATTGGTACGGACAAAATGGTAGTATGACTCCCTATCAACTGACAAGAAAAGGATGCCCACACTGTTAGCATAAACAATGGTTGCCTTGGTCTAACCGGTTGTCTCTTGATCAAAGGAGATCAGAAGTGAAGTGATCATCAAAATAACGCAACCATGAGCTCTGAGCCCGAATTCATTCCACTCAGTCAGGTCAAGGCAAGACCTGCTGCAGTCATACATTGGGACAAGTCATATTTACCCAATTACACCTGGTTCGAATTCATACATGTGCATGGTCCAATTTTTTAACGAACTTTTAACTTTCATTCCCGACATTTAGTTTTGAAATGACGCAAAACTTGCTTGTTGTTATAATATCGATTACAGCTCACCATATTATGCTAATATTTTAAAAGGGAGGAAACCCGAATATGAGGGGAGGAAACCGGAAAGGAGGAAAACGGAAAGGAGGAAACCGGAAAAGAGGAAACCGGAAAGGAGGAAACCGGAACAAACCGACAAGACAAGAGATGAATGCAAAGGCACAGAAAGCAAAGAATGTAGCAGGAAAAGGATTCAGCCAACAAGATGCTAAAGCAGAGCGAATTACCTGAGATGAAGAATCGGAAGAGGCATCTGAAGTCTGCAGTTCTTCACATACGACAAGACAAGCAATAGTACGCAAGAAATGGTGTTCGGTTTCCTGAAATTTAACAAAAGTTCCGATAAATTCCGAGACCTCCGACATCGGAATCGGAACTACCAGTTCCGATCAATCGGAATTGGAATTCTGGTCGGACCCTACCTGTGCGGTCATTTGTTTCTGTTGACTAGTCATACATTTCGTACCTACACCTTACCCACAAAAATGCAATGATCTGCTGAAAACCTGAACGTAATTCAGACCGTCAGAAGACTCGACCTGGCGAAAGTAGCTGGCTACAAACTGCCAGCGTGGGTGGCACTCAAGCTGACCGACTGGCCGCGTTGACTATGCAGATCCAACTGTCTCCTGTCCACTCGCTGACTCATCTGGACACCTTGATCGGTGCCATGAAGAAGAAGGCTAGAAGAGAAGCTTCTCTGGTTATGGGTACGTTTCTCTCTCAAGGCCTGTTCATTCTACTGTTGAACCAAATCTTGCAGCCTACCCATTTTGTAGTATGAACGCGCTATATTTCAGCAACACGGTGCAACATTTATTTTCCCGCGGCACTGCAACATTTTGTTAAACTACTGACTATTTTATGCAAATGTTTGCAGACACGCTGAGAGACCTGTTTATACAAGATCTGCTACCTCTCGGTCGCAAGTTGCTTCCATTTGAGTCGGTACTCTTTTTTAATTTAAGTTCCGAGCCAGATTAGTCAGTTGAGCATTTCAGCGTCCTTTGCCCGAGACGCTGCAGACAGATGAAAGACAGAGAAATATGCGTTTTGTCTTCTGGTACTTCGAAGATCAACTCAAGGTTCGCTACCAGGACTTCGTCACGTCAGTGGAGGTAACTTTTTTGTTTCATACTTGTAATTGATGGACCAATGAGATTATTGATGTTGGCCGGTGCCGCTGAGAGGTGGTCAATTTTCAAATTTTGACGGAGGTTAAGGTGGTAGCGGCGGCTGATGGGGGGTTGAGTGGATGTCAAGTAAGAAAGTCCGATTTTTTCCTAAAATCAAGGTCTTTTTGCTTATTTTTCGCTAAAACAGGTTAAGCTCATTCTGAGCTCATTCACACCTCATTCTGAGCTCATTAGTCGCGTCTTGGCCACGGGTAGTTTAGGCTATCCCGTGTGTCCCGGCGGCCCCGGCATCCGTGAGAGCGGTTGTTTGTGGGTTCGAAACCGGCCGAAGCGACTGGCAGTGGTCGACGTAAAGCACAACCCAGACCGCCGAAAACCGGTGATGGTCAGTAGGTAAATGGGAACCGAATCCGGCGCTGCCTAAGCACCTATTGGCAGCAAAAGGGGAGGGTTTATTGTAGACAGGGCTACCCCATTGAAGGGCTCTGAAAAGAGCGAGGGGCGTCCTGAGCTGTCCGAAAGGACAGTGGAACTCATTAAACAAACAAACAAACATCTAATCTTTTATCATAATTTTCAATACAAAATTCTTCCTAAAATTAATGAGGGGGAAAAGGTTGCCTGAAAGGCGGTAGGCCAGAGCCGAGGGTCAAAACCCACTCA
>JASANB010002066.1:0-17500 GCA_030248155.1 Sabatieria punctata | reverse complement strand
TCGAAATTTGTGAAAGCACGCAAGAAGTGCTACGACCCCTGGAGTGTCCGACTGTTGCCGGTGACCTCTGAGGAGTACGTGAAAAGAGCAGAGCGCGAAATTCCGCCGGACGAAAAGTTCGTGCATCGGTTTATGAGTCTGAACGGACCGCTGAGCTCTGCGCGGCGGAAGAAGTCGGAGAAGGAAGAGGAAGAGTTGAGTGAGGCTGAGAGTGTGGATAGCGATTTGTTCGAAGAAGTTATGGGTGAGAATTAATAGTCGTTCTCTGGTAAGATCGCGTTTTGCCCCTTTGCCCTATTCAGACCCAAAATTGAAACTTTGAGCTAGAGAGCTGCGAGTTGGCATACTAATACATACTAATGAGTTATCTGTCAGCTGTAAAGCACTAGTGGATCTGACGCTCCTGTCCTGAGATATTGGCTTCCGAAAATCGGTTCCCTTAACTATGGGACCAAAATTTTAAAGTCTAATTTCTCGCTTACTTTTTGACTGCTTTAAAAAACTTTTGTCAAATTTTCGTTTTCAGAATTTTTTTCGCCCCCTTTGCGCTCCCCTAGCTCGTTTGGAACCCCCAACCCAGTTTTTTTATTTCAGAAAAATGTTGCGCTATCTACCGTTTGGTGTTTAGCATTGTTTGCCCAGACTCGTGGAGCGTGAGAAAATTGAGGTCAAACATGTCCCGGTCGCAAAATTTTCGCACTTTTCTCAGGTCAAATATTTCCAAGTCCGGTTTTCCACCTACTAGTACGAATTCGGACCTAAAAATTGGGGGTTTTAGAGTACTTTTAGACTGCTGTAAGAAGCTTTTGTCAAATTTTCGTTTTCAGAAAAAAAAATTTTTTCGCCCCCTTTGCGCCCCCCAGCTCGTCTGGAACCCCCAACCCCCCCAAAAAGTTTTTTTCTGAAAACGAAAATATATGGTACCATAATATGGTGTCCGTACCATAAACGGCGTTAAGTGCCTGACTGTATGACTCGAACAAATTTGTGTTCTATTTTTTTTGGCGGAACTGGCTAAAAGTATGAACTATTTTTTGTTCTGAAATGTTATGAAACCACCAATCAGCTTAAGCTCGCCTGCACTACAAACAAGTTTATGCTGGTATGAGTGACGGATTTAGCTGAACTGTTGCAGAGCGTTTTGAGCCGGGCGGTAAGAATGAAGAATTCGACGTGGATTTCGAGGCCGACCTGCCTTCGGTTCGACCGAGCAAGAAGCGTAGAAAACAGACTGTCGACGATTCGGATTCGTCGTATGGGGACGAGGACGACACTGAGCTGTTAGAGACTGTGGCTTCGAAAAAGAAAAGAGCAAAGCGCTCGTCAGGGAACGATGCTTTTGCCAGTGCCGAACAGGTGCCACAGTTTCTTTTACACAACATCCTGTATCTATACATCTCATTTGGTCGAGGCATTGTACGGAGGGTTTGCCCCCGGACACGATTGTCTCTCCGATTGTTTAGGGAAGATTTTTTACAACTTCAAGCAAGAATCGTTAGAATTGCCTGTAACAGTCAAGCAATTAACGCCGTATAAGGTACCGGTACCATTAAGGTACCAGTGCCTAATGTAGGGATACCAAATGTACCGGTACCTTGTACCCCCACGTTCTGTTTCTGTGGTGGTCCCATGTAATGTAAGGTACCGGTACCATATTATGGTACCCCTATCCTACGTACCGTACTTTTTATGGCGTTAAGTTGCTGTCTGTGTAAAGCGTCGTCAGTTTTTAGCTGTATCTGAGTCCAAATTAGCGCTTGTGAGCAGATTTTTAGCCCAAAGGTATAGGACGAACCTGGATCATACATGTAACAGGGGGGGGGGTGGGGGGGGGGCTCTGCCCCCCACCCGAAATAGGCCAGACCCCCCCCCCCCGGATGGGGACCCCCCCCCCCGAGACGATTTCACCGACCCCCCCCCTCCGATTTTTCTGGCAAGTAAATTTTCGAGCAAATTTTTGCAATTTTTTACAATTTCACACACAAAAATTGCCAAAATCGCCTGCAAAACAGCACTTTTTAGCTGTATTTCAGCCGAAATTAGCGATTTTTGGCGATTTTTAGCCCAAAAATTGCGATTTTTTCGATTTTTGAGCGTTTTTTAGTGCCCACCCCCCTCCCCCAAAATTTTGGCTCAGACCCCCCCCGGCCGGCGCCAGACCCCCCCCAGTCCCCCCTCCCCCCATCGGCGGATGACCTGTTACATGTATGACCTGGATAACTAACTTGATTGGTGGTTGATTATAGACTGCAGTACTACTGCAGGTAAAAGCTCTGTAGGTGCAACCACCCTCACTTCTAATACTCTTCGTTTCAGTCTACAACAATAGAGTGAGGCTGCCTTTTACAGATAATATTTTCCAAAATAGACGAGCATTAAAGCCTTGTGCCCTATTTCTTTAATAATGTTGGCCAGTATATCAAGTATGCTTCAAATATAGTTTATTCAATCAGTGCAAAGTTCAGCAAACAATTGCAATAACGTCATTTTTTGCGCGATGATTTCAATTAGCTTTTAAACTTAGATGGAAATAAGAAAAAAATTGGTTTGTTAACTTATTTTCATAATGAAAAATAAGCCAAAAATTTTGGTTTCTTACAAAACCGGACTTTTTGGATTACCAGCCCCTCAGGATTTCAAAGTTCGCTCAGCTGAAATTACCGATGCCCGTGGCGTCTAGAAAGATAGCTAATTTACAAAATTCACACTTGAGTGTTGTTTTGTTATGACATAGTTGATCAAAAGTTGGGGCCGAAAGTCCCAAAGTTACCTTGTTTCCAAGGCAAATTTATAGAAAACCATGCTGGCAGTAATTGGTTGTCTTTGGTCAATTAGCATTTTCAGTTCGCCGAACTGATGGAGGACGCAGCTGAGGCGGCCACTGCCAAAGTTAAGGTGAAGCGAAGAACTAAACGTCCCAAGACATACAGAAGAAAGACCTAGCGTTCTACTTTATGCAGAGAGACTAAAATGCTGTTGTGATAAAAAAAAGAAGGCTACGTAGTTAGTTGAATTGTTCTCACCATCAGTTGCAGACATGTACTAGGGGACAGTTTAGGAACCCCCGACCCAAAAATACAGGTACTATTAGTCGTGGAGAGGCTCCGGTACTAACAAACTGACTGAGAAGTCACTAGTTTTTAGCTTCAAATTTGCTTGAAAAGCCTTTGTAAACCGACTTTGGCGTTTCCGCTGCTTACATTTTAGAGGAATCAGAAATTTTGGAAGCCTTTTATATAGTTTTTTGCTTGTTTTTAGCTCTAAAACGCTATTTGGCAGCTTAAAATAGCGATTTTTAGCTTCCTTACTGAGAAAAACGTGCTAACCCCCCTTTCCCACGCCGGTCAGGGCCTGTTACATGAACGATCAGTTGACAGAGATCTCGCGGGAAGATTTTTTCTACACAGTATGAACGCGCTTTAGGGTTTCGTAAGCTAACATTCTGAGTTCTGACTATTTTTGGTCAAGTTCAAGTTTTACTCGCATAAAACACCCACTAGAGGTAAACTTTCAAACGTTTGGTTAAGAAAGGCAGAGGGTGTTTTTCTGCTGTAAACCAGGGAGCAGAGTGAGTTGCTCTTCTAGAACGAATTAACGAGGTAACCGGAGCGTGCGGTCAGTGAATCCAGTTTCCAGTGCCAATGGCATAATCGCCGTGGCCGTCGGCTGCAATCGGGGGCATCTTTACAAGAATCGGAGGTGGGACAACTGGAATTGGAAAGAACGAGTTGCTCTACAACTGGGGCAGCCAGTCACCCAACCACGTAACGACAGGCAGTCGGGTGTAGAAAGTGGAGCGTTGCGTAGTTGTTGTTTCTGTGCGGCCCAGTACCACCCTATTTCTTTCTTTCCCGAATTACGCAAATTGCATAGAAAATGAAAGTAGTAGTGGCGATTTCGGCGCTGGTGCTATTACTGACCGTTGTGGAGTGTTTCGATGACAGTACGTTGTTAAGTTACGGTTCGGCCTACAAGGGTAAGTAAGTTGCAGAGTACGACCTCCGATTTCTGCCCTACGACCTGCGGCCGGTCAAGAATTTGGTTGGCGTATGGCGCTACTATGGCTATCGCGGCAGTCCGCCCAATATAGTGAAACCGCCGTTTCTGATGGACTTTGGAATCAACCCGATTCCCAAATTCGGTGCCAGAGTGCTGAACCTGACGTAATCGGTTTTAAACGGCCGTTTATGGAACCGGATTAACCAACCGTTTATAGGTCGACCTTTTACGATGACAACCAGAATGTAAACAAGACCGATTTTGCGCTTTTGCCGGTCAAAAATGCCACGCGTAGGGACAGACGGGTACACGCAGCTTTGTTGACCAGTAGCAGTGACGGTAATTAAAGCTTAGTATTCGGTTGATCGATTGATTTAATCGGTTTTTCTAGGCTACACGCTTATGGAACAGGGGTTAGTGACTGGCAGCATGCGGAACACCAGACTCAGACTTCATCTAAAGAAGTTTCTGGCTCGTTCGTTTGGAGTAGGCGGCATCCCGCAAGGAGATCTGACTATCGACGGGGTACGGTACTTGTAGTGCGGTTTGTGGTGTGTATTATGCAAATTTTCTTTCAGCTAGAACGAGAAATTCTAGTGAACGACAAGGGCAGAATGCAGTTTACATTGCAAGCGATTACAAGCGATGGACAAGACGATTACACGGCCACCTATTACCGGATATAGTGCTCACTGTAATTCTTACCATCCTACGTGTTGTCCTAGTCACGTGCCAAATACTATTTTCTGCCATAAAATATCGATTTTGATACGCTGTCATGTCATCAGTCACTCTGATACAGGATTGTGTACAATTATAGCGGTCCTGTATACGTAGGGATTGAGTGGTTAAGTGTCATGAGCGTGTAGAAAGTACCTTACATTAAGCCAAATTCCAACAACAAAATGATGTTTCTGCGTACAGTAGCTGGTTCCAGAAAAAAATTAGACGATCGCTGCAGTCATTCTACTGTAAATCCTTTTTTTTGAAAGAGCGAGTGAACACAAAAAGCTGAGTTTTGTCACTTACCCCTTTACGAAATTTGTCACTAGTTTAGGCGAACACTTAACTTATTTTGTTCGCTTACTCTCTAAAGGGCTGTATACAACACATACTGTACATTTGAAGAACACAAATTCAGAAAGATGCGAACACAGCTAGCATAAGAAAGAGGAAGGAAACAGAATTACGAAATTTGTCACCCCTTTAGGCGAACACTTAACTATTTTGTCCGCTTACTCTCTAAGAGCTGTATACAACACATACTGCACACTTGATGAAGAACACAAATTCAAAAAGATGCGAACACAGCTAACCTAATAAAGAGGAAGGAAACAGAATTGTTCGTGCTGTTGGTCGATAATCCACTTACAAATGGATAGAAATGGACTCAGGTTATCTCTATAAGGGTTGAGGCTAGGGATGCAACCGAAGTTCGGTATTATTCGGTATGAACCGAATAATTCGGTTACTAGTACTATTCGAATTCGGTATTCGAATTCGGTATTTCTCAAACCGAATAATACCGAATAATACCGAATATTGTAAAACCGTTAAAATTACACTGTTCTGCTTAAATTTGTGCAGAAATCACCTAGATATTTCTTCTTTTACACCTCTCTGTTCATTTCCTATGCTTACATTTTGGCAAACAACGACTATTCATACAAAAAATTGATGAACTTCAAGGTTAGGCCTAGGCCTGCATACAGTTTACATTGGATGAATCGTTTGAAAAGATAGGTGGGGTACATAAAACAAACGCTTGAGTAAAGAAGTGGAAAGCTGACAACGTAGTCTACTGGGAACTGAAAAGGCTAACTGAATATTGTTGTTTATTATTACAATGTAAGTCAAACCGTGAAGTTAAGCAATTTTTTGTATGCGTCTTTGTGATTCGCGCATAAATATCTTCCTGATATCTGCCACATGGCGGATAATTGAAAAGGCCCATTCGTCCAACCCGCTGTCAAACCAAACTTTTAGCTTCGGTTTTAGGCTTACGCTAGGCTCAGGCTTAGGGGTAAGTTTTTTATGAAATCTCCACCATGCGGCGGATAATAGGCGGACGTGTCTTTGTGCTGTGACTTCACATAATTAATCAGCGCACTTTTGGCCTAACTCGCAGCTCCTGAAATTGTTTGCACTGGTCCTTGTTTTGTTGTCAGCAGGGCTGACGGTAGAGAAGGACCAAAAGGGCTTGTTTTAGTTATAGGCATGCATAAATCTATAGCATTCAAACAATACTTCACTCTCTACAGCTCTTTTTAGCATCAAAAAGTTTAGCAAAAACAAGAAATATTTGTGAGACAGTATAATTTTGCAATTGCCCTGCGAATCATCAATATTCGGTATTATTCGGTATAATTCGGTTCCGAAAATCCGCTTCGGTATTCGGTATTTTTGTATTCGGTTGCATCCCTAGTTGAGGCTTTCTGTTGCATAAGACAAACGGTTCGCACAATTTCGGCAATTTTATGCATCACCAATCATCAAAATGGCTGCCACACGAACAAATACGCACGATTACGAACAGTTTAAAGAAAGCGCTAGATGACAGAAAAAAGAAGAAACTGGGGAAAACATTGGTACGACCCGAATAGGTGGTTGTATTCAGCGATTAAAACAGGACGGATAGCCTAACTGGTCTGTTACTCTCTAGTCAACCTGGAACACAAGAACAACAAGAAAAGAACACTGCATAAGTTACTGATTAGTCAAACTATGCTCGCTCGTCCCAAAATGGCAACCTTTCCGACACAAACAAAACAGGCCAAGATATTTTGGAGAAATTAATCACTGATAAAGAGCATAAACGGTAACAAACAAATCAGGCATCACAGTGAAATCTCTATAAAAGGGCCAGTCGGTCATTCACAGCATCAAACAGAACACGTGACACCTTTTACGGTACTTACAGTCAGGCACTTAACGCCGTTTATGGTACCGACACCATATAAGGTACCGGTACCTAGGGTAGTGGTACCATATATGGTACTCCCACCTTCGGGGCCTGTGGTGGTACCATATGGTACGGTACCCCTACCTTCGCATTGGTTCCGGTACCGGTATATTATATGGTACCACTCTGTTCAGATTTCGTACAATATATGGTACCGGCACCTTACATAGTGTCGGTACCATAACCGGCGTTAAGTGCCTGACTGACTTACTTCCAAATCAACGTACATAGCCTAAGCGCAAGTGCAGACAGAGAGAGAGAAGTAAACCGAAAAGCAGAGTCATAATAAACTCAAGTCCTTGGTGAGCGGGTCCAGCTTGTCGGCAGGTCCGAACAAACCCAACACGGTAATGCTACCGGTGGGTATTTGGGTGCGTCCTGCGTCCTGCACTAGATAATTGAGGACTCCGCTGGCTCGCGCCAACTCTTGCACTCTCACCAGATGCTCGTCGTTTTCTGCCTTCAGTACGATTTTGGTCTCGCCCAGCGAGTCCCAGGCAGAGAGCGCCGCGGCGCCCTGGTCGCCACGGTCCAACACCCGACGGTACACTCCCAAAGTGGCGTGACCCACCTGCGCCGCCACCTTGCCCAGACCCATTTTCAGCGAGCAATTCACCAGAAACACCATCTTGAAGTGAGACGCTACGTTGGACAACATCTCTGAAACGGTCACACTTATTTTTGCTTTTGGTGTGGTGGGTTAACGTAACACATGAAATTTCCCGCTTTTTAGAAGATATTCTGCAAGTTTCCGGTCATTTGGTGAAGATTTGTGGACACGCCAGTAAAACGAAATTATTCCATTTTAAGAGCCGGTTTTTCAAAGGGTCGACTCTTCCCGGACAAATCTCAACTTTATGTCTTATTTGGCTAACATTTTGTATTTTGGCATAATTTAACCTAAAAAGATGTTTTATCACCTTCCCGGTCGTTTTTGTGAGACTCAATTTTTCGACCGAACCTCAGATCTCGGCTTATAACTCCGGAACCAGTGAACGTATGAACTTGCGGATTCCATATTTATAATCACATGAGCGTTCTCTTTCAAACGATACCCTACATGACCAAATTCCAGACAAAAATTTTTTTTCGAACCCCTTCTGGGTCAAATTTGACCCCCTCAAAGGTATTGACCCCCACTTTTTTATTTCATAAAAATGGAGCGCTATCTATTCACTTTTGATAACACAAAAAAATCGAGAAATAAAATATACATCTAATTGAGTTTTTGGGCCTTGAAAGTTGTCAGGTCGAAAATTTGCCCAATAAAAGATTGCCTTGTAAAGAGCATATCTTTGTCAATTTTGAACCGAGTTCAGTGATTTTTTGCACACATATTGCACTGTGTCCCTGGCACATACTGCACAAATCTGACCTTGCTGGCTCTTGCTTGGCGCCAGTTCTACGCTTCTTGGTCACATTTCAAGATACATTAGTTTACATAGCAAATAGAATTTCCTGATAATCTGCAATATCTTCCTGATAATTCGACAGTTGCGACTTTGTTAGTGTCTTTTTTGCCGTCTTTTCACTAGGTACCTACTATGTACCTACAACTAGACATCTATCTGGCCTGTGTCAAGGTTCGGTAACGACATCTACAGCCAGCATATTTGTGGTTTCGCTGTTTCGCTGACAGCATATATGACTGTTATGGGATAAGCTTAAGTTATAAATACAATGGTAGGAACAGCTGCAGTTTGTTGCTTAGTTGTACTTAAGAAAATTAACCTACATAACCGACATGTTCGTATTTAGAAAGAGGAGCAATAAAGCTAAAGTTTGTTGCTGCTGCATACAGCATGAACCCATGAGAGTGTTTAGAAACAAGTAATAGTCAGATTCAATTAGCTAAAGTGATGCAGCAAGCATACAAGTTGTCTGGAAAGCCATGCACTGACTTTGTTGCTAGTGATCATGTTCAAGGCAGCATTATAGCAGCATTTCATGCTGGAAACTCAACCGGTTGCTTTCAACATAGCATGGAATTCCGTGGAATTGGTGGAAAGGTTAACAAACTGTTTGTTGATGCTCTGAACACTGTATGGCCACCTCTGAAAAAGCAGTTATACCACACAACAATTGAATTCCCACTATATAGTATAACTTTCACTGGTCACTCATTTGGAGGTGCTCTAGCACTTATTGCATAATCTGACTTTGCATTTACTATACCTGTATTGCAACAAAGAATTTCGCTCTACACCTATGGGCAGCCAAGGGTTGGTAACTTTGAATTCGCAAAACAGTTCTTTCTCCATGTTCCTCATGCTTGGCGTGTCGTGAAGGCCAATGATTTCATGGCTAACTTTCCAGACTGCGATGGAAGTAACAGTTGTAGTATTTTCTGTGTTTGTCTATTAGAATGAAATTTTAGGTGCAGCAGTTGAGTGCACAGCATCATCCACTGATGCTTACTATCACAGTGCTCTTGAAGTGAGTAACCTAAGTTAAGACTTGGTTGTGTATTTATTACCTGGCTTTAGGTACAATATGCACATACTATGCCATTGACAGTGGAGTTATCTAAACCAGTTATTACTTATGAAATCTGCAACAGTTATCCTCTGTTTGAAGACCAAAAATGTTCAGTAAGCAAGACTACTAGTCCATGTTTGTCAATTATTGGTGCACCTGTAGCTTGTCTATTAGCTGGGTTCGGCTGGTGCTAGCATTGAAGAACAACAACAATAACAACTTTATACAACGCACATGTACACCAGAGCAAGCCAGTGATAACCCAACAGGGTTACATGCGAGGTAAATCTCTTAGGCAAACCGGCCTTACTCTTGTACTTTTGTGGCCAAAAACACTTTCAATCGATCTCAGTACAGCAGTTACATATTCAACTATAAGTTTATTGTTCGTACCCAGGCCAGTGACCAGGAGTGTCAATCAATACATACAGTTTTGATCATACATGTAACAGGTCATCCGCCGAAGGGGAGGGGGGCTGGGGGGTCTGGCGCCGGCCGGGGAGGGTCTGAGCGAAAGTTTTGGGAGGGGGTTGGGCACTAAAAAACGCTCAAAAATCGAAAAAATCGCAATTTTTGGGTTAAAAATCGCTAATTTGGGCTGAAATACAGCTAAAAAGTGCTGTTTTACAGGCGATTTTGGCAATTTTTGTGTCTGAAATTGCAAAAAATAGCAAAAATTTGCTCAAAAAATTACTTGCCAGAAAAATCGGAGGGCGGGGGGTCGGAAAAATCGTCTCGGAGGGGGCCATCTGGGGGGCTGGCCTAAGTCGAGTGGGGGCAGACCCCCAGACCCCCTGTTACATGTATGCTTTTGATGAACTTCAGGCAGCCATGTAGCATACTTTGGAGAAACAATTGAGCAAGCTTGCAGTCCAATTAATGCCAAGACTAAATTATCCATAAGCTGTCACAGTTGCCTACTGAAGAACCTCTATGGACAGCCAAACTGTGTGTGGTTTTTTGTAAACTTTGCTTTGTAAACTATTGTATCTTAAAATGTGACCAAGAAGCGTAGAACTGGCACCAAGCAAGAGCCAGCAAGGTCAGACTTGTGCAGTATGTGCCAGGGACACAGTGCAATATGTGTGCAAAAAATCACTGAAGTCGGTTCAAAATTGACAAACATATGCTCTTTACAAGGCAATCTTTTATTGGGCAAGTTTTCGACCTGACAACTTTCAAGGCCCAAAAACTCAATTAGATGTATATTTTTTTCTCGATTTTTTTGTGCTATCAAAAGTGAATAGATAGCGCTACATTTTTATGAAATAAAAAAGTGGGGGTCAATACCTTTGAGGGGGTCAAATTTGACCCAGAAGGGGTTCGAAAAAAAATTTTTGTCTGGAATTTGGCCATGTAGGGTATCGTTTGAAAGAGAACTATGACTCCAACCGTTTATGACTCCAACCGTTTATATGACTCCAACCGTTTACTGTGCGCTGCATGGTGTTGGTTATTAATCAGGAGTAAAAGTACAGTACAGTACAGTACAGTACAGAGAACGCTCATGTGATTATAAATATGCAATCCGCAAGTTCATACGTTCACTGGTTCCAGAGTTATAAGCCGAGATCTGAGGTTCGGTCGAAAAATTGAGTCTCACAAAAACGACCGGGAAGGTGATAAAACATCTTTTTAGGTTAAATTATACCAAAATACAAAATTTTAGCCAAATCGGAGACATAAAGTTGAGATTTGTCCGGAGGTTAAGGAGCAAAAGTCGATTCCTAGAAAAACCGGCTCTTAAACACGCAATCTATAGGTCTTGAATTTAACAAATTTTACAAACTCTTGTATTTATCAGTATTGGGTCGAGCATGGCGCACCACACTTTAACACAAAACTGCAAGCATTTTCGCACCTATGTTCCAAATTTCAACTTATTTATGAGCAGGTTTACGAAAACAACAGAAAAAGAAATGTTTACATATTTTTGGGACACCTATACTTTAGTCCGTCCCTAGAACTTGTGCATTCCAACCTGACATTGGGGGGTAGCGGCGGACTGAGCGGTAGATCAACTGGTAGGCTGTCGGTAGGCAATCCTCTCAGCCATATATGGGCCGGAGAAATCCGGAGGGGGTCTGGAGACCTCGGGGTGGGGAGGTCCCGAAAAAGGTCCAAAAAACGCCTTTTTGCCTTAAATAAGCGAAAATTTTCTCCCTCAAGGAGAGGGCAGCGAGGGGGGCAGGCACCGGCCTACTCACCCCCCAGGTCATGTATCTCTCAGCCCTCTTTGCCCAAGTTCATACAGATCAGAGCTTTCCAAAGCACCAAACTTTCCCCCCTCCAGCATAAGCAAATTTCCTGATCTTTTTTAAAGCAAACTCACCTTAACATAATGGACGTTTTCAATTAATTCTCTAAGTTCACTGCAGTTGCGGCAGCAGACAAGAAAATAGCGATTTTTAGCTTTATTATTCAATAAAACGCGCTAAACGCATTTCCAGGCGTTTTCGAGCTTTTCAAAATTTTGGACCGCCTGTCCAGGCGAAACTCCTCTTCGACCTACTACTCCGGACCGAAACCCAGTAGCGTACCTGGGGTGTAAAGTGGTAGGCGTGTTCCGGTTTCCTCCTTTCCGGTTTCCTCTTTTCCGGTTTCCTCCCCTCTTATTCCGGTTTCCTCCTTTTTAAAATTTAGCATAATTTGGTGAGTTTTAATCCATATTATTGCAGTAAGCAAGCGTAGAGTGATTTTGGGATTATTTTTATGCAGTTGAAATATTTTATTACATACATTCGCAAATGGAAAGGTGTGAGCTACATCTATCATGTAGTAGAATTGATAGCCGCGATAGAAAACTGCTCTTTCGCCACGTTTACTTTGGAAAATGGCTAGATCAGCCATCACACTTAGAGGATGTGATCCGCGGGCCGGCCGCGCTCGATTTTTCAGGTAGCGGGGCAGGGCGGAATAGGACGAAGTTGCATTTTAAGATTTAATCATTTTAATTATGACCTTGAAAGCTTTTCTAAAAGAGGGACCGATTTCCATGTCAGCTGGGCCATAGCTTGTGGGTCGGGCTAACTTTTTTGGCCGGCTGCACTAGGCGATCTCAGCCGACTTTTGCACATCTCTATGGCACTTAGAGACAGGAGGACTAATGATAGACTGGTAGGGACAAAATGGCAGTTGACCCACTCAAGTGACAAGGGTGCATCCACATTGCAATGCACAATGCAACCCATTGTTTGTTAGCATAACAGCAGTTGCCTGGGCCTAATCGCTTGTGTCTTGGTATTTAATTGATCATAATTACGCAACCATGAGAGGGCAACGGAGTCCTGAGCCCAAATTCATTCCGCTCTATAGGCAAGACCTGCCAGTCATACATACATGTACATTTTGCTTTTCACACTTACCCAATTCACACCTGGTTCAAATTTCTAACTCTCATTCCCGACATTTAATTTTAAAATGACGCAAAACTAGCTGGCTGGAACAATATAGATTAAAGCTCACCAAATTATGCTAAAATTTTAAAAGGGAGGAAACCGGAACATGAGGGGAGGAAACCGGAAAGGAGGAAAACGGAAAGGAGGAAACCGGAAAAGAGGAAACCGGAAAGGAGGAAACCGGAACAAACCAAAGTGGTACACCCCTTTTGCCCTTTGTGGAGGAGGTAGAACAGAAAAATTAAGCAAAATGAGAGAAACGAATAAATTGTGACCTGTATCTGTCTATTTTATGCCAAGAATACCTTTTAAATACGGTTTTGAAGGCTAATTTTACAAAATTTTCTCGCCCTGGGCCAACCAGACAATTTCAAAATTGTAAACCGCCCTTTACAAAATCCTGGGTACGCCACTAGGGAAGCCTCCAACCCCCCTTCCGCCAGAGCCAAGCCGGCCCGGACCTGTTTATAAGTATGTCAATTACTTTTCACTACTGCAAAAGCATTCAGGAGTTAAGTATTGTATGCGGGAATAAAGTTAGGTTTACCTCTAAACTCAGCTGACTGTTCGATATCGACATCCGATTCCTCCGAACTGCTGAATCCTTCCAGATCGAGCGAGCGCGGGTCATCCACCGCTTCCGGGTGGTCCAGAATCCACCCAACCGCCTGATCAGCGTTCTGGTTGCCGGTATAGAAGAGAGCTTTCTCAGCCAGCACTTTAGAGTATCCCAGCGCCGTTATCAGTTCAACGAGACCGGGGTCGGCCGTCCACCGTTTTGGGGCGCCGGCAGTGGGCGTACCTTTGGTTTTGGGGGGCTGAACCGGTTCCTTCGACCCGGCTGTGGCGGCGGCGACGGCTTCCGGGGGAGGCAAGCGGGGGTCGTCCAGTTCGGGCGAGATGGGGGTGGGGGTCTCTTTGGAGTCGGGATGCTCCTCCATCTACAGTTGTTGGTTCTGTCGGCGACGCAGCTCACGCTCCGCCTTTACTTTGGCCTTGAGAGCCTCAAACTCCGATGAATCCTCGTGCTCGTGCGGACCTCGCACGTTCTCCCAGCTGTCCAGGTCCTTGTCCGCGATCTCCTACAAACAGTAATGTCTTTATCACTGCACTGCATTTTGTTGCTAGTTTCATGCGTGTAACAACGGGGTCTGCCCTCCTCCCGAGACGATTTTTCAGACCCCCACCGATTTTTCTGGCAAGTACTTTTGTCAACAAATTTTTGCTATTTTTCAGAATTTCCAGACACAAATTGCAAAAATCAAATGTAAAACAGAACTGTTTAACTGTATTTGAGCCAAAAACTGCGATTTTTACGGTTTTTAGCCCAAATTTGCGATTTGTTTTTCAATTTTTTTGCGATTTTCTACCGTTTTCTCGGTACACAACCCCCGGTTTCAAGTCATACGCTGAAAGGGAGAGGGGTTGAGGGGTCTGGCGCCGGCCGGGGGTCTGAGAAGGTTGGTTGGGCAGTAAAAAACGCTCAAAAACCGCAATTTTTCTGCTAAAAATCTTCAAAAATCGCTAATTTGGGATCAAATACAGCTAAAAAGTGCTGTTTTACACGCGATTTTGGCAACTTCTGTGTCTGAAATTGTATAAAATCGCAAAAATTTGCTCAAAAAATACTTGCCAGAAAATCAGAGCGGGTCGGCAAAATCGTCTCGGGGGTCCCATCCAGGGGGTCTGACCTACGGCGGGTATGCCTCCCACAGATTTAATTAAATTAAGCGTGCTTCTCCGTATAAAATTATTTTAAAATAAAATTCCTCAGGGGTAGACCGGGTAGATCAGAGCCCGAGGGTGCGAGCTCATCCATCAACAGACCCGTTTGACCACACCTCTGCCCCGTAATAGGGTAAGAAAAACTAGCATGAAATGAACCCAGAAAGAGTAAGTAAAGAACGTGCTTGGTAATGTTCCTCAAGAGATTTGGGATTTCTGAGGCGAATCCTTTCGTCCTTGATTAGACCTTTTTTCTAAAAGTAGATTAGCACTTTAGATATAGGGAGCGAATATTCTATTGACAGTTACCAATTCTACAAAATCGCGATTGACTTTAGCGTTCTCGTATCGGATAGACTGGAAGTAACTGAGCCCGTAAGAACCCACGATTACTGTGCAAACCAACGGCAACGACTGTTTTATGAACGGATAAAATCGTCGGAAACCTCCGCCTCCGCCTCCTGCTACCATCGAAATAATAAGCAACAGCTCGAACTGAAAAAGCCAACCGAATGCTAATGTTTCAAAGTTATTTAAAAAGCTAACCGAACCAAAGTTTCCTGCTGCTGATTAATGTTACTTGTTCGTTCATCAACCCTAGTTTGGGATTCCGATTTACCCCCCTGCAGTCCGGGTGGGAATAGCGAAGCATTTATGGTTTGTAGCCAGCTAGCAGGCTTAACTTTATGCTTAGACTTAGTAATTACGGAGTGTCAAGTGAACGAAGACCAATGAGAAAAGTTCAACGTTTCCCTATGTTTTCATGGTTAGTTTTGCCTTTATTAATCTAACGAGCGCTCTGTGCCCGTCCTAGGCACTAAATGATGTTCTGAGAAGGAAGCTTATGTGTGTTTCAGTTTCCTATGCACTGACCTTTTACTAATTTAAATGGTTTAGTTAGTTCTCTGAATAGGTTTAGGTTTTGGAACCAAAATATTTTCATAAACACATGAAAATCCTAATCTGCGCCAGGTCGCCGTTGCTCGCTGCAGGCAACTGGAGGGACGGGGGACCTGTATTGCTGCGAGATCAATAAATCCGGTGATGGGTTTAAACTACGGCCGGGGCAGGATTGCGTTTACTGAAGTGTTTGAGTATGCTGAAAACGACAAATAACATGATTATCAAGCGATTTTTTGTTAATTCAGCTCAAGTCAAGCAACCACCAATCTGACATGAAAAGTGGTGGGTCGGCGGGTTGTCATTGCGAGAGAGATCACACTAGGGTTTCCTGGCACGCTGATGTCAACTGTCACACTTACAATTGGCTACGATCACCGTAGAAATCGATATCGATTATCGATTTTTCACACAAGTACTGCCAAAATACTAACAATCACGCCAAAAACAAAGAAAACAACGACAAAGCTGTGAAGTTGGCCAAAGATATTAGTTTTAAAGATCTAACAACGAACTATAGTTTTGTCGATGCTAAAAACGAAAAATAACACGATTTTAACGATCATTTTTTTGTTAATTTCGGCTAAAGTCAGGCAACCACAATGTTTGACACACAAAGTGGTGTGTTGGTGAATTGTCATTGAATGACAGTAGGGTTTTCTTTCACGCTTATTTCAACCGCGACACTTACAACGATCACAGTAGAAATCAATATCGATTATCAACTTTTCTACAACTATCCAACAATCAGGTTAATAAACAACAATAATAATTTTGGTTGAGATACTGCAAACAATAAACTTCAGTAGCTTATCAGCAAAGTAGAAATTTGCAAACTGTACATACTGTATGAACGTGATAAAAACCTTAATCCGACCCTTCAAAACCGGAAAGGGGTGTAGCCCAAGGCGTTGAACACTGTTCCTCTACTTTCTCATACTCTTCTCGTTCGATCTGTCCAACTCTGAGTTGAATATCACATGTTGGTACAATATCTGGTGATGAGCACCGCTCTCTTTGACAATTTCTGATCCAAATAGGCCACGTAGAGCAAAAACATGGTTATTTTCGGAATCAGCAGCAAAAACTACATAAGAAAAACTGCTTTGTACCGCGGTTTATGCTAACACTAATGAGTAGTGCCACTCAAGAAATACTGTTGGTCTCAAATTTGGAGGCAATTTTCACCTGATCCAGAGCGAATCTAGCTAAACCGAATGCATTTTCGAGCTCAGCACACAAAACTGCATCGAACAGAATGCTAACCATTAAGCTTTGCGGTAAAAAATTTTTCGAACACCTTTGAGAGGCCAAAACACCCCCCTCCGCTAAACAGCACACTTAATGCGCTCAGTTTGTTTGGCCAACTCATGCCTAACCTTTGTTAAAAAACATTAGCTTGGCAGGGCCTTTGCACAAAAAGTTACAAAGATTTTTCGAAAAAAAACGGAGTGGCATTTTGCGGCAATTTCGCAGTTTTCGGTGAAGATCTCGGTAACCAGCTAGGATCTGGAAACCGGAGTACCAGAATATGAAAGGCCATTAGAACAGCTACAACACCATAGGCGAGTCGGGAGCCTAGTAAGAAATGAATGAAGGGTGATCGTTTGAATGGAGACTGTCAGACACCAGAAAATGAGCCCGAAAATCCCTGCCGACGCAACTTTGATGGGGTGTAGCTCCGGTTCGAGGGGGTTGCTGGTGGCCGGGCATCCACCGTTAGTCTTCGATTGAGCTCTATTTTAAGCAATATTAATATCAGCCAGATCCGTGAGATGACCCTACTTGCCCCGTTTCTTCCTCACCTAAACTGACTTTCTCGCAAAATGCATCTTAAATAATGCGTAGAGCTACTTAGAAGCAGTGAGCAGCATTCTGAGGGACTTAGCAGTGTTGTACTAGTGCATTTCCAACGACAGAACCGAAAATATACATTGTTCTGTACTTTGGAAACCCGCAACCGCCGAGTTTCCAAAAGTTTCCATTTTAGCAATACAGGGGGCCTTGCCCGCAACTGGAGTGACACATTTTGCTGCGG